>CM077653.1:30151183-30166183 GCA_039707465.1 Rhabdophis nuchalis | reverse complement strand
CAATACCTGATAACTATCAAATTATACAGAAAATATTAGAATGTGCAGAAGCAGATAGACTATCGTATATACTAAAGGAAAAAGAGGAATCTGAATTTTTTAGGAGTTGGGACTGTTGGTACAAGTGGTTGGAAAGGAGAAGAGGAAGAATGGATGAGTAATATGAGGGGAGACAAACCAAATATATATATAGATGTGTAGAATAAAAATAAGAAGTTAATTAGAAAATAAGGGAAGTTCCCTTCTGTGCTGTAATCGCTTGCATTAAATTAGACGTTAGTTCTGCCAACGTGAGTCTGTCTGTAGGGGATGTTTGGGGGAAGGGTTGGTATGAATGTATAAAGAGGGGGGAGGGTTTCTTTATCTTTTAATATCTGTATAAACTTTAATAAAATATATGTTAAAAAAAAGAAAAAAGAAAAGCCAATTTTAGCCTGACAGAGCAGGGGAGCAGGATGAAACAGAGAGAACATCATAAAATGTCTGTTATGCCTCAAAATTACCAGCCTCAATAATGGCTGGTTGTGTGTGTGTGTGTGTGTGTGTGTGTGTGTGTGCGCGCACCCGCCAGCACAGCTCTGAAACGCCTCGAGCAATTTCAACCAAACTTGGTACACAGATGACTTACTCTCTGGAAACAAATACTGTGGGGGCTAAGACATCCGTAACACCCCTCAGGGTGTGTGTTCTGTTAAGATACAGCCTGTTGCGCCTTAAAATGGTTTCTACCGTACTGCCGTAAAATGGCTTCTACTTTGCAGCGCCGTGGAGTTCCCATGGCTTCACAGTACTCCACAAGGGGGCCCCCTCTGGTAAGGGGCAAAAATCCAACATTAAAAATGATGTTTGGCCCAGGATTAATTTTGAGGATAAATGTATGGATGAGGATGAATTAATAGCCGGGCAATGCTGGGTTTATCAGCTAGTAAAAAATGAAAGATAATTATAGGGGCTTCATGCAGGAACAAATCAGATGTGTGGATGAGCAAACAGGGAAAACTAAAATACAATTTGGGTTGATTTTTCAACCACCTTCTGCAAATCAGTAGCCTCCAGAAGAAATTGAAGACTTCCATTCCAATTATCGTCATGCAGCACAGGCAAAAAAATAGCATTTGTCCAATTATACCTCCCAAAAAAGGATCAGAAATCTCACTTTATCTTGGTGGGCAGGAAAGGTGTATCCCTACTCTAACATAAAAGGAAGAGGGGCAAGTGGTTAGTATATCCAGTTATCTCCATATATGGTCAAACAGAATAGTAGTCAATGAAATGTATACCCCACTAAATTTGTTAAGACTTTGAAAAAGCTTGTCCTTGGTTTTGAAGATCAACATCATCAATCTGGAGTACAATTTAGCAGCTTCAAATATTTACCCAATGTTTGCTGTCCTGAAAGATTTTAGAATTGAAAGCGGTCATGAAAGCTGCAGTGTTCATCCCCATCCAGATACACACCCCAAGTTCTCACAGTGGATATCAACATTCTCGGGGGTAAGTATGCAAAAGTCCCATTCCCTTAAATTTTATATTTTACATTAAATTTATAGGTCGAATGTTCTCCTTCCAATTCGAAGCATCAGATGAATTCCAAACAGCGAATTCAGAATTCAAAGATCTGGCAATCCCCATTTTACAACGTTTTAGCCTTTAACATTATTTGCTCTCGTCTCCATGGAGAGCTAGGCTGTCTTTTTCGAAAGAAATGCGTTTTCATTTCCTTTTCTGTTTTTCCACACCGGCCAGAACCAAGAATATTTTGAAAAAAGGCAGGAATTCAGATGTGACAGATTATCATGTTTCCTTCGTGCACCAAAGAAAAATGTTCTTAATAACCCCTCTGGAACTGTGTCTGGATGGAAGAGTCAAGAAAGAGATAAATGAAGTTTGCAGAGAGAAGAACATGAAGTAGTAACATCGGCAGAGAGGTAGGGCTGGGGTTTTCCAAATTTGAGGCAGAGATATAGTTAGAATAGACGAGACCTTGGAGGTCTTCTAGGCCAGCCCCCTGCTCAAGCAGGAGAATCTAGTCTCTTCTTAGAAACCTCCAGTGATGGAGCTCTCACAATTTCTGGTGGCAAGCTGTTCCACTGGTTAATTGTCCTCATTGTTAAGAAGTTTCTCCTCAATTCCAGGTTGCTTCTCTCAGTTTCCATTCATTGTTTCTGGATGGAAAATGAGGGCCTAGAGGAAGAGCTCTCGCCTCACAAGCAGTAGATTGCGAGTTCGATCCTAGGTAGAGGCAGATGTAGGGTCTCCTGCTTGGGCAAGGGGGTTGGACTAGATGACCGGCAAGGTCCCTTCCAACTCTGTTCATCTGTTAAAGATGCCACTGTTTCCTTTCTTCAAAGTGTGATTTGTGAAACCCCTTCAAAGTCGATAAGATACGGTCCTTGACTATGGTGGGATACTGCTCCCACTCTCACAAGGCTAAGGAGATCCATATTTCGTATTGCATGGATAGGAGACCACTGAGCGGCGTGATGGCCTAGTGTTGAAGAGTTCAATCCTAGGTAGTGGCAGATGTTTCTCTCCTAGGGCGCAAAGAGAAAATATCCACTGCACACTGCCTGCGGAACTGGCAGCAGATTCGGACAGTGAGGAGGGTTGGGGAGGAACCTGGGCCAGTCCTGGAGTCTGGGGAAGGCTCGGAGGAGGGCTCTGTCTCGGAGGCAGAGAGGGGGCCAGGGCCATCTGACAGCGATCAGCTGCCTTTGGAGTCAAACATCAGGGAGGCAGAAGAACAGCTGGAGCCTGTTCCCAGTGTGCGCATGAGCAGAGTTGCCAGACGAAGGGAAGAGCTAAAGAACAGGGGTGGACTTGGCAATCAGGCCACAGGCGGAGGATGTATGGCCCCCTCCCAGAGGAAATAAAAGAGGAGCGAAAGGGGAGTGGAGTTTGCAGGAGACCATGAGTTCGCTTCATTGGTTCGGGACTCTCCGAGACTCCTGGCCAAGTTTTGAAGATATCGGCCTGGCAGCTCTCCAAGCCAGATAAGGTCTGTGACCGTAAATCCTCCCTTGAAAGACTTGGATGAATGTGAATGAGCAGAATTCACAGTCAATTAATAAAAGGGGTTTTTGTCGGGACCAGGAGTTGGCTTCAGGCTCTTGGGGAGCCTAGGACAGAACAGTTGGATGGCCATTTGTCTGAAATGGTATAGGGCTTCCTGCCTGGGCAGGGGGTTGGACTAGAAGACCTCCAAGGTCCCTTCCAACTCTGCTATTGTATTATAGTGTGGCCTCAGGAAGGGCACCAGTAAACACACAGTTTCATTCAGTCTCCCCAACCTTTTACCCCAATTTTACCCCAAAATAAGGGATTAGAGCAGGGGTTCCCAAACTTGGCAACTTGAACACTTGTGGACTTCAACTCCCAGCAGAGCTGGCTGGAGAATTCTGGGAGTTGAAGTCCACAAGTCTTCAAGTTGCCAAGTTTGGGAACCCCTGGATTAGAGGGTTGTAAAAAAGAGAGGGTTTTTATGGATAGGAGACCCCTCTGGGGAATTCTTCATCCACTGCACTCTGGAAGAATTTCTAGGGATTGGTGGACCAGCATATCTGGAGAACATCAGGCAAGAGGAGGGTCAACTGCTTTGGGTCATAGGCAACTCCCGATTCTAAGGGTACTTAAAATCAATACAATACAATACCATACCATAGTTGGAAGGGACCTTGTAGGTCTTCTAGTCCAACCCCCTGCGTGGGCAGGAACCTTATACCATTTCAGACAAATGGCTATCTAACATCTTTTTAAAGACTTCCAGGGTTGGGGCATTCACAACTTCTGGAGGCAAGCTGTTCCAGAGGTTAATTGTTCTAACTGTCAGGAAATTTCTCCTTAGTTCTAAGTTGCTTCTCTCCTTGATTAGTTTCCACCCATTGCTTCTTGTCCTGCCCTCAGGTGCCTTGGAGAATAGTTTGGCTCCCTCTTCTCTGTGGCACCCTCTGAGATATCGGAACACTGCTATCATGTCTCCCCTGGTCCTTCTCTTCATCAAACTAGACATACCCAGCTCCTGCAACCGTTCTTCATATGTTTTAGTCTCCAGTCCCCTAATCATCTTGATTGCTCTTCTCTGCACTCTTTCCAGAGTCTCCACGTCTTTTCTACATCGTGGCGACCAAAACTGTATGCAGTATTCCAAGTGTGGCCTTACCAAGGGAAAGAAAGGTTTCCTTACCAAACTTATCAGGGAAAGAAAGGTTTCCTTACCAAACTCGCTGGCGCACAGGTGCTCCAGGATGGCTTCCGACTTCATTTCGTTGTCACAAGGGGGACACACCGCAGTGCCTGGGCAAGACAAGGAGGACACGTCAGGCAAGGGGAAGTAACAACAGCATGAAAGAAGAACAAGGGCCCATACAGGCAAATATGCCACCACATCGACCTGCTCCTAAGCCAAGCTCATTCGTCTCCCAAGAGGCCCCAGCTCCTATCGGTGTCTTCCTTCTTGGCAGGTGCAATGAGAGCACTGCCTTTATGATCGAGGGCATGATTTTGTACTTAAGTCCGTGGGACGCGGTGGCTCAGCGGCTGAGACGCTGAGCTTGTCGACCGGAAATGTCGGCAGTTCGGCGGTTCGAATCCCTAGCGCCGCATAACGGAGGGAGCTCCCGTGACTTGTCCCAGCTTCTGCCAACCTAGCATTTCGGAAGCATGTGAAAATGCAAATAGAATAGAATAGAATAGAATAGTTGGAAGGAACCTTGGAGATCTTCAAGTCCAACACCCTTGGACATGAGCTTGGCGATCGGAAAGTTCGGCAGTTCAGCAGTTTGAAACCCTAGCGCCGCGTAATGGAGTCAGCTCCCATTACTTGTCCCAGCTTCTGCCAACCTAGCAGTTCGGAAGCATGTGAAAATGCAAGTAGAAAAATAGGAACCACCTTTGGTGGGAAGGGAACAGTGTTCCGTGCGCCTTCGCCATTGAGTCATGCCGGCCACATGACCACGGAGCCGTCTTCGGACAGCGCTGGCTCTTCAGCTTTGAAATGGAGATGAGCACCGCCCCCTAGAGTCAGGAACGACTAGCACATATGTGGGAGGAGAACCTTTACCTTAAGGCAGGGGTCTCCAACCTTTGCAACTTTAAGTCTGAAAGACTTCAGCTCCCAGAATTCTCCAGCCAGCAAAGCTGTCAGTGTCAGGGCCTGGGTCAGGGGTCTCCAACCTTTGCAACTTTAAGTCTGAAGGACTTCAGCTCCCAGACTTCTCCAGCCAGCAAAGCTGTCAGTGTCAGGGCCTGGGCCAGGGGTCTCCAACCTTTGCAACTTTAAGTCTGAAGGACTTCAGCTCCCAGAATTCTCCAGCCAGCTTTGCTGGCTGGAGAATTCTGGGAGCTGAAGTCCTACAGACTTAAAGTTGCAAAGGTTGGAGACCCCTGCCTTAAGGGAAGTCTCTCCTGCAGGTGCTATTAGATTGATCCCCATTCCTCCTAGCTTTCTCAGCTGACCTGTGCGAGGGTAACCTTCACTTCTACCTTTACCTAATGAGTATGCTGTAATGCAATATCTCCTTCATGATATCGGAGGTAGAATGAGGGTTTTGTAGCTAGTTGTAGCCAACAGTGCAGCCCTCTGGTGAAGGGGGAGGGGCTTCCCCACAGCCATTGCGTGACAGCACCCACAACATGGTCTCTCAACAGTTGAGATCAATCATTGACCGCAAAAGATTACCCAACGCGGAATTCTTTCAGGCTCGCGGGAAACCTGGAAAAGCCACATCCACAACCGAGATCTTTGTTCTGCTGAACTTCAGCTACAAAACCCAGATGCTTTGCCACCTCCCTTCTCTCCTGCAGCCCTTTGCCAAGATCAGCAACAGGACTCCAAGAGCTAACTCAGGGGTGGTTTATTGTTTTTTTTTCATCTGCCTCTTGACACTGGAATAGTTTTCCCTCTCCGGCAACTCACCCCCACCCCACCCACCCCATTTGTGTTTGGCTTTCATCTTTGTTCGGTCCTCCGAAGCTGTTTACATAGCACCTGAAGTCAGCCATGAGAAATGCAGTGGGAAGCTATGAGGTTGGCGAGGCAGGAGTTCCAAAGAAAACATCCTTTCCTGGTTGAAACTTAGCATTCCACCTCCAGCGAGTTGAGGGGAGGATGGGGGTCTTATCTGAATCTTTGTGCGTGTTTGCTGGTGGCTAGGATGGATGGATGGATGGATGGATGGATGGATGGATGGATGGATGGATGGATGGCTAGGAGGGAGGGAGAGAGAGACAGAGAGAGACACACACAGAGAGACAGAGAAAGATAGACAGACAGAGAGACAGACGGGCAGAGAGAGACAGACAGAGAGACAGACAGAGACGAAGACAGAGAGATGAAAGTTGATGAGCAAAACAGTGGGGCCATCAGCTCATAATAAGCTCCATTCCTTGTCCGCCTGCCTGCCTGCCTGCCTGCCTGCCTGCCTGCCTGCCTGCCTGCCTGCCTGCCTGCCTGCCTGCCTGCCTGCCTGCCTGCCTGCCTGCCTGCCTGCCTGCCTATCTATCTATCTATCTATCTATCTATCTATCTATCTATCTATCTATCTATCTATCTATCTATCTATCTATCTAATGTTGGTGGGTATGTGTGTATGTTCCAGCATAACTCTGGAACGCCTGGGCCACCGAAATGAAAAAGGCTGAATTCTATCTATAGTGTCAAGTCACCGTACTTTTGACAGTGATAGTGTGCATTTTGGATTGAAGTTCCATTAAGATACAGCCTGTTGTGCCTTAGAATGGCTTCTACTGTACAGCACAGTGGAATTGCCATGCTAACGGCTTCACAGAACTCCACAAGGGGGCTCCCTCTAGTACAGGATTGGGATAAATACATACCTGGGCTAACCCGGGTTATCAGCTAGTTAAGTATAATAGGATGGAAGCGGCTATCCTGTTGTTGAAACTAATCAAGGAGAGAAGCAACTTAGAACTAAGGAGAAACAGAACAATTAACCAGTGGAACTACTGGCCTCCAGAAGTTGTGAATGCTCCAACACTGGAGGTTTTAAAGCAGAGGTTGGATAACCATTTGTGTGAAATGGTACACTGTTGGATTAAGAGCCACAGTTCAGCTCCCCAACCTTCCCAAGGGCCATAGCAGGCTGGGGTATGAGCAGGAGGTCCTCCCATGAGCAAAGAATTTCCATTACCACCCTTAAAACCACCCTCTATCCCCACCACCACCAAAAAAGTCTGATGTTGAAATCCAAATTTTTAGCTGCAGAAATTCAGTAGGGTGGTCTTGCAGCACTGAGGAGACCCAAGGATGGGGGATGCAGGCCTATCAGCTACTCAGTCCTGCTCTAGGCCAGCTGTTTAGGAGAGTCTTAATCATAATGGTAGGTAAAATTATAAAAATAATCCTTGTCTTTTGATCGCCCTTGAGCCGAAAATTTTCCTTGCCAAGCAAGGCAGTTGTTAAGTGTATCCCATTTTATGACATTTTTGACACAGCTGTTAACCTGGCCATTATGATTTATTGTAGAGCAGAGCAGAGTAGAATAGGAGATGCAATGGAATGGAAGAGGAAGGAAGGGGAGGGGAGGGGAGAGGAGAGGAGAGGAGAGGAGAGGAGAAGTAGGATGAAGAATAGAAGACTAGACTAGACAAGAGTAGACGAGAAGAGAAGAGAAGAGAAGAGAAGTAGGATGAAGAATAGAAGACTAGACTAGACAAGAAGAGATGAGAAGAGAAGAGAAGTAGGATAAAGAATAGAAGACTAGACTAGACAAGAGTAGATGAGAAGAGAAGAGAAGTAGGATGAAGAATAGAAGACTATACTACACTAGACAAGAGTAGACGAGAAGAGAAGAGAAGTAGGATGAAGAATAGAAGACTAGACTAGACAAGAGTAGACGAGAAGAGAAGAGAAGTAGGATGAAGAATAGAAGACTAGACTAGACTAGACAAGAGTAGACGAGAAGAGAAGAGAAGTAGGATGACGAATAGAAGACTAGACTACACTAGACAAGAGTAGACGAGAAGAGAAGAGAAGTAGGATGAAGAATAGAAGACTAGACTAGACTAGACAAGAGTAGACGAGAAGAGAAGAGAAGTAGGATGAAGAATAGAAGACTAGACTAGACTAGACAAGAGTAGACGAGAAGAGAAGAGAAGAGAAGTAGGATGACGAATAGAAGACTAGACTAGACTAGACAAGAGTAGATGAGAAGAGAAGAGAAGTAGGATGAAGAATAGAAGATTAGACTACACTAGACTAGACAAGAGTAGACGAGAAGAGAAGAGAAGAGAAGAGAAGAGAAGAGACAATAGAATGGAATGGAACAGAATCTGGAAGGGACCTTGGAGGTCTTCTAGTCCAACCTCCTCAAACCTGTACCATTTTAGATAAGTGACTGTCCAGTCCCTTCTTAAAAACCTTCAGTGATGGAGCACCTATGATTTCTGAAGGCAAGCGGTTCCATTGGCCAATTGTCTTCACTACAACAATCCATGATTCAGACCAATGTATAAACCCAGTTATATAGTGCTTACAACTATTTTCTCCCCTCCACCCACTGTTTCTACAGCTTACTTAACTATTCATCCCTGGATTTCATATATTAAAAAATATATTAAATACTAGAAGAATTTGCTGTGGTATTTTATTGTGAAATCATTGCACCATAAAAAAACCAACAACCCTCAGACAAAGGTCTCAACTTTCAAAAAAGAAGAATTTATTTCAAATTCACTTATTCATTCATTCCAGCCTGGCCTCCTTGACCAGGTGCTTTGGATTACAATTCCCATCAGCCCTGACCACAAATTCTGCTGATCTGGGCTGATGGGAATCGAAAGAAAACACACACACACACACACACACACACAAGTCTGTAAGTAAATATAAATAGATGTCCTTCCTGTTGAAGAGGGTGGAAGGCAGATTTATCACTTTTTCATTTAGTACATTTTTGCAGCTGTTGTAACAGCTAATCCTATAGATAGCATTATAATCCCACAGGCCAGGGGTGAGAAAGGAAGCACTCATTCATGCTCTCTCTCACACAACCGCACACATACACAAAAACACACACAGAGAGAGCAAAGGGCAAAGAAGGAGGATAGTTGTTAAGTTTTTAGCCCACTGAGCTTCTAAACAGAAAATAAGGGAGTAACAGAGTTGGTAGGAACCTTGGAGGTCTTCTAGTCCAGTCCTATGCCATTTTGTACAAATGGTTGTCCAATCTCTTAAGAACCTCCCGTATTGGAGCACCTACAACTTCTGGAGGCAAGTTGTTCCACTGATTAATTATATTTATATTTTATTAAATTTATACCCCGTCCTTCTCCTACAAAAGGATAGTTATTCTAACTATCAGGAAATTTCTCCTTAGTTCTAGGTTACTTCATTCCTTGACTTGTTTTGACAACAGGAGAACAGCTTCCCTCTTATTATACTTAAGAAGGAATGGAGCTTATTATGAGCTGATGGACCAGCGGTGAAATTCAATTTTTTTTACTACCGGTTCTGTGGGCGTGGCTTGGTGGGCATGGCAGGGGAAGGATATTGCAAAATCTCCACTCCCACTCCACTCTGGGACCAGCCAGAGGTGGTATTTGCTGGTTCTCCGGACTATTCAAAATTTCCACTACCGGTTCTCCAAACTACTCAAAATTTCCACTACCGGTTCTCCGGACTACTCAAAATTTCCCCTACCGGTTCTCCGGACTACTCAAAATTTCTGCTAGTGATTCTCTGAACTACTCAAAATTTCCACTACTGGTTCTCCGGACTACTCAAAATCTCTGCTAGTGGTTGTCCAGACTATTCAAAATTTCCACTATCAGTTCTCTGGACTACTCAAAATTTCCACTATCGGTTCTCTGGACTACTCAAAATTTCCACTGCCGGTTCTCCGAACTACTCAAAATTTCCACTACCAGTTCTCCGGACTACTCAAAATTTCCCCTACCAGTTCTCCGGACTACTCAAAATTTCTGCTAGTGGTTGTCCGGACTACTCAAAATTTCTACTACTGGTTCTCTGAACTACTCAAAATTTCCACTACGGTTCTCCGGACTACTCAAAATTTCTGCTAGTGGTTGTCCAGACTATTCAAAATTTCCACTATCGGTTCTCTGGACTACTCAAAATTTCCACTACTGGTTCTCTGGACTACTCAAAATTTCTGCTACCGGTTCTCCAGACTGCTCAAAATTTCCACTACCAGGACTGACGTTGAGCAGGCCACGTCCATCTCAGCCATGCCCCCCCCCCACAACCCTGATGCGGCCCTCAATGAAATCGAGTTTCACACCCTTGCGCTAAGATGATTTATTTGCCTGGTTGGGAAAATGAACGATTTCTGAAGAAAAGCCACTGAAAGCTTCAGCTAATTATGCGCCTGAGGTAAAATCTGGAGCAAACCGCTTCATTTCCTTATGTCTGCTGCGTGTCCAGGAAATTTATTTATTTTATTTATTTTATTAAATTTATACCCCGCCCTTCTCCAAAGGACCCAGGGCGGCACACAGGAATTTAAAAATACATACAAAATCACGTAAAATTTTTAAAAAACTTATTTGATAACCATCCTGCGCTAAAACCAAATTAAAATCCCCAAAATTTAAAAACTGTCTAAAATAGTCATTGTGGAGGTTACGCTAGGCCGACTAGATGGAACAAATGTGTCTTTAGGCACTTGCGGAAGAGGCGGAGGTCGGAGATGGTGCGGAGTTCAGGGGGTAAGTTGTTCCAGAGGGCTGGGCCCGCCACAGAGAAGGCTCTTCCCCTGGGTGTCGCCAGTCGGCATTGTCCGGCCGACGGCACCCTGAGAAGGCCAACTCTGTGGGAGTGTATCGGTCTAAGGGATCTGGACTAAGGGCACTTTAAAAGGGACACGGTAGCTCAGGGGCTAAGACGCTAAGCTTGTCGATCAGAAGGTTGGCAGTTCGATGGTTAAAATCCCATTACTTCCGCCAACCTAGCAGAATGTAAAAATGCAAGTAGAAAAATAGGAACCACCTTTGGTGGGAAGGGAACAGCGTTTTGTGCACCTTCGGGCGTTGAGTCATGCCGGCCACATGACCACGGAGACGTCTTCGGACAGCGCTGGCTCTTGGGCTTTGAAACGGAGATGAGCACCGCCCCCTAGAGTCGGGAACGACTAGCACAGATGTGCTAGGGCAGGGGTCTGCAAAGTTGGCTCTTTTAAGACGGGTGGACTTCAACTCCCATAGCTGGCTGGGGAATTCTGGGAGTTGAAGTCCACCCGTCTTAAAAGAGCCAACTTTGCAGACCCCTGTGCGAGGGGAACCTTTATCTTTAACTTACAGTTCAACATTTTGGAAAGCAAGCATCACACAGCTCAATGGCATAATTTTTTCCGCCTGAAATGTTAAAGCTGAACAAACCTCACCTCAGCATTTTGCAGTCAAAACCTTCCATGTGTTTTTCAACCCCTTTTTCATCCAATGTGATAGGAAAGTATTTACTTTTGAAAGGGCTGGTTTGTTTGTTTTTAATGAAAGGAGAATGTTAATGAAACTCTGGGGACAAAGGCTGTGGATTTAATTACTGATGAGTTGGCAAGAAAAGCCTGGAAAGGAGAATTTCTCGTTTTTATTATTACATGGTACCTTTTCGGCATATTAAGATACCAGAGGAGAACTCCCATCTTCGTATTGGGAAATGCAAGTTTAACCTTGACCGTTCAAGATGAAAACACCCGAAAAGAAATTGTGAAAGGCATTCTCGAGCAATCTGAAAATGAAATAGAAAAACAGAAGTCTGCCTTATGTTTCACGTGGAAACAAAATTTCTGTAAAGCTGACAGCAAGGATATGTGCAAAATGTGGGTGAAAAACTCGTGAGTGTCACACGAAGGGGAAGAGGAGAGAAGAGAAGAAGGAAGGAAGGAAGGAAGGAAGGAAGGAAGGAAGGAAGGAAGGAAGGAAGGAAGGAAGATTATAATGAGAGTTAGGGAGGTCTTAGGGAAGTCCACCACAAGTGCCCAACACAAGCCCCATATCATGCCCATCATGGCCATGGCCATCCCCAGCAAGGATTTCTGCAAAATGTGGGTGAAAAACCCATGAGTGTCACACAAGTGAGAAGAGAAGGGAAGAGAAGAGGGAGGGAGGGAGGGAGGGAGGGAGGGAGGAAGGGAGGGAGGGAGGGAGGGAGGAGATTATAATGATAGTTAGGGGGGTCTTAGGGAAGTCCACCACAAGTGCCCGACACAAGTCCCATGTCACACCCATCATGGCCATGGCCATCCCCAGCAAGGATATGTGCAAAATGTGGGTGAACAACTCATGAGTGTTACACAAGTGAGAAGAGAAGGGAAGTGATGAGAAGAGAAGAGAAGAGAGAGGGAGGGAGGGAGGGAGGGAGGAGATTATAATGAGAGTGAGGGAGGTCTTAGGGAAGTCCACCACAAGTGCCCAACACAGTCCTATGTCATGCCCATCATGGCCATGGCCATCCCCAGCAAGGATATGTGCAAAATGTGGGTGAAAAACTCATGAGTGTCACACGAGTGAGAAGAGAAGAGGAGAGGAGAGGAGAGGAGAGGAGAGAAAAGAAGAGAAGAGAAGAAGGAAGGGAGGAAAGAAGGAAGGGAGGAGATTATATTGAGAGTGAGTGAGGTCTCAGAGAAGTCCTGCCACCACAGGTGCCCAACACAAGTCCCATGTCATGCCCATCATGGCCATGGCCATCCCCAGCAAGGATATGTGCAAAATGTGGGTGAAAAACTCATCACACGAGTGAGAAGAGAAGAGAAGAGAAGAGAAGAGAAGAGAAGAGAAGAGAAGAGAAGAGAAGAGAAGAGAAGAGAAGAGAAGAGAAGAGAGGAAGGAGATTATAATGAGAGTGAGTGAGGTCTTAGGGAAGTCCTGCCACCACAGGTGCCCAACACAGGTCCCATGTCACAACCACCATGGCCATGCCCACCCCTGGCCACCCCCCCCCCACACACACACACACCCTGGCTCTCTGAGGTCAAGCATAACCCTGATGAGGCTCTCAATGAAATCAACTTTGACACCCCCTGCACTAAACAAATGGTTGTATGTTGATGTCCTCCTGTATCCCACAAATCACAGTTCTGCACTGCCAATCCTACAAGACCACCTGTTGATTATCTCTCTTTCATTTAAATTTCTGGTCCTTTTATTTGCATTACCAGTTAAATAATTGAGATAAATATATTTCTCTAAAAGGAGCAGAATTTTCTTTCATTAGTATAAGTTTCCCCCACCAATGGTTTGCTAATAGTTCTTGTGTTAGGGAATAGTTTTGCATTGTTCATTTGATGGATTGCACCTTTATTGCTTTCTCTCTATTAAATATTAAAAGTATCTGAAAAGGTATACCGGTTTACATAACCGTTTACAAAAGGTAAAAGGTTTACATAATATTGACTGGAGATTATTAGCACTCTAATACGTGAATAACTTCAACCTTTAAAAATAAAGTAGTTTATGTCAACATTAGCTGTGATCTCCAACATATTAAATTTTGATGCAATAAGTTGTTTAAATTGTGCATCTAAAGCTAAATATGGCATTAATAAGCAACTTCAATATGCATTTAATTATTTGCTATCCAGTAAAGTTTTCTGGCATAAGGTAGACGCTCAATAACCTCTCCACTGTGTTCTCGTGTTTGTGCTACATCTGGAATTTCCGTCTTACTCCCCTGCTACAAGATTCTGTCATATCTCAAGACTTAAAATGGACACCTAACATCAAAAACGTCATCAAAAAAGCACAACAAAGAACGTTCTTTCTGCGCCAACTCAGGAAGCTCAAACTGCCCAAGGAGCTTACGGATTCAGTTCTACAGAGGAAGGATTGAGTCTGTCATCTGCACGTCCATCACTGTCTGGTTTGGCTCTGCAACCCAACAAGACAGACAGAGACGTCAGAGGAGAATCAGAACTGCAGAAAAAACAATGGCTGCCAACCTGCCTTCCTTTGAGGACCAGTAGACTTCACAAGTCAAAAAGAGGGCTGTGAAAATATCTACAGACGCCTCACATCCTGGACATAAATTGTTTCAACTCCTACCCTCAAAACGAGGCTATAGGGCACTGCACACCAAGACAACTAGACACAAGGACAATTTTCCCCTCATGCCATCCCTCTGCTAAACAACTAATTCCCACAACGCTGTCAAACTATTTAGTAAGACTGTACTACCAGTCTTCTTCTCATCTTTCCTATTACCTATCTCCTTTTCTATTTATGACTATAACTTTGTTGCTTTTATCTTTACGATTTATATTGTTTTGTTTAGTTTCCTAGTATGATTTATGCGGATTGCTTATTTAGCATCCTATGACTATCACTAAGTGTTGTATCTCATGATTCATGATGAATGTATTTTTAGAATGATGATGATGATCATGATTTAACACTTGTAGCTTTTATGCATACTGAGAGCTTATGCACTGAAGACAAATTCCTTGTGTGTCCAACCACACTTGGCCAATAAAGAATTCTATTCTGTTCTGTTTTTCCCTTTTCTGTTCTTATTCTATTCTATTCTATTTCATTCCATTCCATTCCATTCTTCTTTCCAATATCTATTCTTCTATTCTATTCTTCTTTCCGATATCTATTCTATTCTATTCCATTCCATTCCATTCTATTTCTATTTCTAATTCTATTCCATTCCATTTCATTCCCTTCTATTCTTCTTTCCAATATCTATTCTTCTATTCTATTCTATTCTTCTTTCCAATATCTATTCTATTCCATTCCATTCCATTCCAAGACAGTTTAAGGGGAGTCAACAGCCCTCTGACCTCAGAGTCTTTCCTTCTCATTAGGTAAACAAAGTCTTTGAGTTTCCTCTTTAGGATCTGGCCTTCTTAAGAGCAGTCAGGGTGGATCTCCTCTAGGGCTGACCAGTTGGATGGCCTTGCAGTCCAAGGGACTCACAGGAGCCTTCTTCAGCACCAGAGTTCAAAGGCCTCCATTCTTTGGCCCTCAGCCTTCCTTGTGGTCCAATTTTCACAGCCATCCATTGCAACTAGGAAAACCATCGCC
>CM077653.1:30091183-30146183 GCA_039707465.1 Rhabdophis nuchalis | reverse complement strand
ATCTGTCCTTAATCACTCAGCTCCAGCTGTGCCCCTCCTTAACCTCCCGCCCGGACTCAATTTAGAACGGGTGGGCTACCGGGTTACTCAATCCAGAAGAGTCTTCTCCATCCCCTCCTTTCCCATTTTGATGTGCTTCAGAAGATGTTAGGCCAACTTGGTGTAACCGCTGCTGACAGTTCTGGGAACTTAAAGGCCAAATAATCTGAAAGAATGTCTTATTCCAGAGTTTCTCAACCTTGGTGGCTTTTAAGACACCAATTTCCCATTTAAGAAAAGCAGGCTGGGGGATTCTGGGAGTTGAAATCCACGTGTCTTAAAGTTCCAAAGTGAAGAAACACCCTTCTACTCATTACTAAAGACCTTTAAGTGGAACTAGCAATAGCACTTAGGCTCAGATACCGCTTCACAGTGCCAGTGGTGGGATTCAAGTAATTTAACAACCGGTTCTCTGCCCTAAGAGATTTCCTCCAACAACCAGTTTGGCAAACTGCTCAGAAAGTTAACCACCGCTTCTCCCGAAGTGGTGCGAACTGCCTGAATCCCACCACTGTTTACAGCCCCTTCTCTAAGCAGTTTACAGAGTGAGTCTCTTGTCCCCCCAACAATGCGGGTCCTCATTTTACCCATCTCGGAAGGATGGAAGGCTGAGTCAACCTTGAACAGGTCAAGATCAAACTACTGGCTGTGGGCAGAGTTAACCTGTAATGCAGCACTCTAACGGGAGGGAGGGAGGGAGGGAGGGAAGCAAGGAAGCAAGGAAGCAATAGCAATTAACCTTATATACTGCTTCACAGTGCTTTTACAGCCCTCTCTAAGTGGTTTACAGAGTCAGCATCTTGGCCCCCAACAATCTGGGTTCTCATTTTATCAACCTCAGAAGGATGGAAGACTGGGTCAATCTTGAGCCAGTCAGGATCGAACTGCTGGCAGAGGGAAGGAAGGATGGAAGATTGAGTCAATCTTGAGCCAGTCAGGATCGAACTGCTGGCAGAGGGAAGGAAGGGACTCCTGGCTGTGGGCAGAGTTAACTTGCAATGCAGCACTCTAACCACAGGGAGGGAGGGAGGGAGGGAGGGAGGGAGGGAGGAAGGAAGGAAGGAAGGAAGGAAGGAAGGAAGGAAGGAAGGAAGGAAGGAAGGAAGGAAGGAAGGAAGGAAGGAAGGATAGCAATAGAACTTAGACTTATATACCACTTTACAGAGCTTTACAACCCTCTCTAAATGGTTAACAGCCTCTTGACCCCAACAATCTGGGTCCTCATTTAACTAAACTGGGGAGGATGGAAAGCTGAATCAACCTTGAGCCGGTCAGGATCGAACTTCTGGCAGTTGGCAGAATTAGGCTACCATACAGCATTCTACAGTGGCGACCCAGCTGGGTCACAATATTATGGGTTCTCCCTCCAGGTTCAGAAGGCCCTTCTTGGGACTTTCTTGGACCTGGAGCTACCATCTCACCTTAGCTTCCCAGCAGGGGCCATCTCTTAAGCTGTAGGAAAGCTGCTGTGGCCTAGAGATAGAGCTCTCGCCTCCCAAGCGGGAGGTTGTGAGTTCGATCCTAGGTAGAGGCAGAGGTCGGGTCTCCTGCTTGGGCAGAGGGGGTTGGACTAGATGGCCTTGCAAGGTCCCTTCCAACTCTGTTGAAGGAAGGCCGAGGGGGCTCAAGCTTACCTTGGGGCTTGGGGGCCTCCGTGGCGTTGGGGGCGGTCATGGCGATGCAGACGTCGTCCTGGGGGAACTGGTCGCACTTGAGCATCTCGGGCCAGTAGAAGCCGAAGAACTGCATGACCGGCTCGCAGGAGTCGCGCACGGCCTCGCAGAGCCAGCGGCAGGGGTAGATGGGCCGGTCCAAGCAGATGGGGGCGAAGAGGGAGCAGAGGAAGAGCTGGGTGCCGAAGTGGCAGTTCTTGTTGAGCAAGGGGACCCAGCTGCTGGCTTGCTGCTTGACCTCGGCCATGGTCTCGTGGTCCAGCAGGTTGGGCAGGACCATCTTGTCGTAGCCCACGCTGTGGCAGAGCCGCAGGTCCGGCGGGATGGCCACGCACTGCGGGGGCTTGGTGTAGAAGCGCCCGCTTTGGTAGGAGCTGATGTCCGACTGGAAGCTGACGTAGTCGTATTCGTTGGCCCCAGCCAAGCCGGGCAAGAAGAGAAGGAGGATGGAGAACATCCTTTAGGGCGCTCCAGCCGGGACCTGAAAGGCGATTTTGCCCAGGCTGGGGAAAAAGACGGGAGAAATGGAAAGGGCGGTGGGTCCGCCCTCCGCCCGCCTGGCTTCTTCGGGGGGGGGGGGGGCTGCAGGGCAAAAAAAGGGGGGGACCCTCCAGTGGGAGAAAACGGGGGACCCCCGCCCGGAGCGTCTTCTCCTCCTCCTCCTCCTCCTCCAGCCGCCTGGAAGTTCGTTGCCTCTTGGGTCGGGGGGTGGCAGCCCAGCGCAGCCTTCCTGCCCGGCGGATCCCAAAGCGAGCGAAAGTGCACTTTCTCCCCCGGAGTTTGGAGTCCTTTTTTTCCCCTCCGCCAGCCAATCCGCGGCCGCCTTAAAACTCCCCACTCTTTTTTTTTTTTTAATTTTCTTTCTTTCCTCCAGACCTCCCTCCCTCCCTTCCTTCCCTCCCTCCCTTCCCCTCCAGCCCGGGCTACAAGTGTCACTCAATTAGCCAATCGCCTCTCCGGCGTGGGACCCCTTCCTCCTCCCCTCGGCGCTGGGATGGGGGGGGGGGAGAGGAGGGGGGAGGAAAAGCCCGGCGGAGGCTCCGCTCCGCTTTCCCTCCTGCGGTGGGCAGCGGGGTTTAGGGAGCGCCCGATGGCGAAGGAGAAACTCCCCCTCCTCCTCCTTCTTCTTCTCCTCCTCCTCCAGAGAGGTTTGCACACGTGGGGGTGGGGGGTCGTTCTGCCTGCCCCCACGCCTCACCTCATCCCCTCCGCGCGCTCTCTCTTTCCTTCCTCCACAGCTGGCTGCCTCGGAGGTCAGCCCAGGGAGCGCCTTTCGGAAGGGAAGGGAAGAGAAGAGAAGAGAAGAGAAGGGGGAATATGAATGGAATGGAATGGAATGGGGGAATGGAATAGGGGAAGAGGAGGGGGAGAGGAGAGGAGAGGAGAGGAGAGAAGAGGGAATATGAATGGAATGGAATGGAATGGGGGAATGGAATAGGGGAAGGGGAAGGGGAAGGGGAGAGGAGAGGAGAGAAGAGAAGAGAAGAGAAGAGAAGAGAAGAGAAGAGAAGAGAAGAGAAGAGAAGAGAAGGGGGAATATGAATGGAATGGAATGGAATGGGGGAATGGAATGGGGAAGGGGAGGGGGAGGGGGAGAGGAGAGAAGAGAAGAGAAGAGAAGAGAAGAGAAGAGAAGAGAATGGATCAGAATAGAATTTCAAATTTTAGAATCCAGAGTGACATTGTGTCCCATTCCACATTGATATCTGCGACAATTCATTGTAGCCTACCTGCTGCAGGACAAGAGTTACACTAATTAGAATGGAATGGAATGGAATGGAATAGAATAGAATAGAATAGAATAGAATAGAATAGAATAGACTTTGGAGTTGTTCCAATCCAGCCCCCTGCTCAAGCAGGAGAACCTATACTATTTCTGAAGGGGAAGGGAATAGAATATAGAATGTAACAGACCAGAATAGATGGAAGGGACCTTGGAGGTCTTCTAGTCCAGCCCCCTGCTCAAGCAGGAGACCATCTACTGTTTCAGATAAGTGGCTGTCTAGTTTCTTCTTCAAAGCCTCCAGTGATGGAGCGATGTGAAATTGGGAGCGTTCTGCAGATTGCTCCGAAGAGACCCTCCATCTCAGCTGGGCTCTGCTTGCTTCACTGCGGCAGAGTAAATGGCCCAAGATGGCTTGTCGTCGCCCCACACGCCAAGCCATAAATCCTGGCTACAAATCATGGGCCAGCCCAAGACCCTTGCCCCCACCCCAAAAACAAAGCTGACAAGGTGTTAATTTACTAAGTACAGTTTCCTGCTAATATAAGGTGATTGAGGACATTCTGGGGATTCCTTAAAGCTGGGTTTAAGCCAATGGTGAAATTCAAAAATTTTGACTACTAGTTCTGTGGGCGTGGCTTGGTGGGTGTGGCAGGGGAAGGATACTGCAAAATCTCCATTCTCACCCCGCTCTGGGGCCAGCCAGAAGTGGCATTTGCTGGTTCTCTGAACTACTCAAAATTTCCACTACCGGTTCGCCGAACTACTCAAAATTTCCACTACCGGTTCTCCGAACTACTCAAAATTTCCACTACCGGTTCTCCGAACTACTCAAAATTTCCGCTACCGGTTCTCCAAACTACTCAAAATTTCTACTACCGGTTCTCTGAACTACTCAAAATTTCCGCTACCGGTCCTCTGAACTACTCAAAATTTCCACTACCGGTTCTCTGAACTACCCAAAATTTCCGCTACCGGTTCTCCGAACTACCCAAAATTTCCGCTACCGGTTCTCCGAACTACCCAAAATTTCCGCTACCGGTTCTCCGAACTACTCAAAATTTCCACTACCGGTTCTCCGAACTACTCAAAATTTCCTCTACCGGTTCTCCAGAACCTGTTGGATTTAAATCAGAATCTAGTTTAAGCCCAACTCTATGTAGGTTTGAGTTCAAAGGAATCTTGGCCTTCTGAACATAGATGGGAAGGGGTCAAGTGTTGCGCTCGATCCCAAAAGAAGGAGCCTTAACAAGAGTGCACACTATTGCGCAATACCCTTCATTTCGTAGAGTGGCAAAATAGTGTCTGGGATCCTCCAAAGCTGATTTATGGGCCCTGCTTGTTGGAAAAGAAAGAGCCGGTCAAATGTTCCAGCTGGTTTAGAAGAGACCGAGGAGCCGAGACAATGTTGCTGATGGATATGTACCGAAAAGAACTTCCTCTGCACCTCGTTTATTTATTTATTTATTTTTCAAATTTGTATACCGCCCTATCTCCCCTAGGGGACTCAGGGTGGTGCAGGTCTCCTTTGGGGAGAGGGAGAGGTTATATAAGTCTAATTAATAAATAAATAATAAATAAAACAATAAAAATAAAAAACAATACAGTACAAAACAGTTAAAAATAAATTAAATTAAGGTTTGTGATAGAAAGGCCTTCAGTTGTGTCCTTTGTGTCAAGATGTGGATAGTGTCCAGAAAAATGGCAATCCCGGGAACATCTCGTTGCCCACCTGAGAAACTGGTATTGGAATCAGGAAGGCACGGTATGGACAAAACACAGCAAGATAGACTGGCTCCATATTGGCCAAGGGATAAGGATAAGGATGGGATGGGATGGGATTTACATTCCATTCCAATTTACAACAGTATAATTAGAGGAGAATAGAATATGGAATAACAATAGGAAATGGAATAGAGGAGAAGAGAGAAGAGGAGGAAGAGAGAAGAGGAGGAGGGAAAAAGAGAAGTATTGCATTGAATTTTATAACAATAGAGTAGAATAAATACAGAACAGAACAGAATAGAATATAGAGTAGGAAGTGGAGTGGAGTGAGTGGAATGGAGTTGAAAAAAGAGTGGAGTGGAGGAGTGGAATGGAATGGAATATGAAGTAGGAAGTGGAGTGGAATGGAATGGAATTGAAAAAAGAATGGAGTAGAGTAGAGTAGAGTAGAGTAGAGTAGAGTAGAGTAGAGTAGGAAGTAGGAAGTGGAGTGGAATGGAATGGAATTGAAAAAAGAATGGAGTAGAGTAGAGTAGAGTAGAGTAGAGTAGAGTAGAGTAGAGTAGAGTAGAGTAGAGTAGAGTAGAGTAGAGTAGAGTAGAATAGAATAGAATGGAAAGAAAGGAAGGGAATAGAACAGAACAGAATAGCATAGAAGAATAGAATAGAATAGAATAGAATAGAATAGAATAGAATAGAATAGAATAGGCAAAGGAGAGAGAGAGGGCCTCATATACTCCCCTTATTTATTCAACCTGGATATATATTAAAGGAATTGGACGGGAGAAGAGAAATGTGGTTTTTAAGACACCCTTAAAGGAAGGAAGAGAAGCATCAATCTCACACTACTCTGATGATATTACCCTGCCAGTCAAAAATGCATTGGATCTGCAATCCCTTGTATTAAAAGGAGCACAGGGGAGGGGGGGGATTGGAAACTTTGAGAGCCCTTGCAAGGAGCAGATTCTTTAGGGCAGGGGTATCCAACCTTGGCAACTTTGAAGACCTGTGGACTTCAGCTCCCAGAATTCCCCAGCCAGCATGGGAGTTTGAAACCCGCCGGTCTTAAAAGTTGCCAAGGTTGGAGACCCCAGCTTTAGGCGATGTTTTGCTTCGTGTTTGCTGGCTAGCTTTGGGGGGAAAGGTCAATCCGTTCAGCAGCTGCCCATCCCTTCTTCTCCGAAATCTCTGTGAGGTCCTGACACGCAGCCAGCCCAGGGAGTGTCAGGCGGAGTGTTAGTCCCTCCCGAATATGGACAGCCTGTTGGGAGGTCCCCCTTCCGGTTTGCACCCCACAGCACCAACTTTCCGCTTCGTCTTCTTCTTCTGCTTGGAACGCTCCTTCAGGACGCATCTGGGAAAGTTGGCTGGAGTTTATCGTGCATCCAAGAACTGGCAATGAAGAAACAGACAGGCGGCTGCTGTTGTTGCTACTCCTGCAGCAGCAGTTGTGGCAAAAAAAAAAAAAAAAAGAATAAATCTGTTGTGCATCAGGCAGAGAAATGCACAAACGCAAGAAGGGAGCTGCAGGGAACGATCGTGTGTGTGTGTGTGTCACTGGTGAGTTGTAGGTGGTATGCCCCAGTATGGGCGGACTGGAGCCTGCCCAAAGCACCAGATACCATTCCAGTACGCTGCTCCGGAGGGCCCACCCGCCCACCCGAGCTCCTTACCGGTCTTTTAAGTTTCTGCCGCTTGCTGAGCAGCTGGTGCATTGCGGAGTCTCGTGGAGGCACTAAGACGCATGAGTGCACTGCGCGCGTCCATGTGGACACCGCCGGGCCCATTCCAACCGTACCGGTTAGAACGGAATCTGGAACCCACCACTGGTCTCTCTCTGTGTGTCTGTATTTGTGTGTGCGCATACCATGTTTCCCCGAAAATAAGACTATATCTTATTTTCTTTTGACGCGTGAAATAATAATAATAATAATAATAATAATAATAATAATAATAATAATAATAATAATAATAATAATAATAATAATAATAATAATAATAATAATAATAATAATAATAATAATAATAATAGTTGAATTTATTGACCGCTCCCTCTCCCCACAGGGACTCGGGGCGGTGCACAGGGAGAATTAAAACAATAAATATACAAAATACATACCAATTTAAAACAGATTAAACTAATTCCTGTGCTAAAATCCCTTAACTAAAAATCCCCACTAAATATAAATATACATTTAAAAACCCATAGAGAGAGAGACTACCCTAGGCCGGCCAGGCGGAAAAGATGAGTCTTCAATTTCAGGCGGAAGGAGCGGAGGTCCGTGGTCGTTCTAATATCGGGGGGAAGGTCGTTCCAGAGGGCTGGGCCCGCCACAGAGAGAGCCCTTCCCCTGGGCGTCGCCCGCTGACAAAGTCTAGTGGACGGCACCCGGAGAAGCTCCTCTCTGTGGGAGCGAATCGGCCGTGAGGATGTGTGAGGCAGGATCCGATCCCGCAGATAGCTAGGTCCCGAGCCATGGAGCGCTTTGAAGATGACAACTAACACCTTGAAGCGCACCCGGAAGACGACTTGTCCTTATTTTCGGGGAGGTCTTATTATTTTCAGGGTGCAGGAGGCGGCGAGCGTGGTCACCTCACGGCTGCTGTGTACTGCAATATTTTCAGGGAGGGCTTATTCTCAGGGGAGGGCTTATTTTAGCACATGCACTCAAAAGCACTTATTATCTGGGGAACAGGGGTGGGTTGCTACCGGTTCGGATCAGTTCGGCCGAACCCGTAGCGGTTTGGCAACCTGGGTCGCTGGAACCAACAGCGACCCAAGCCTGCCACACCCCCAAACTGGTTCTCCGGGTGGTGGCGCCATCTTGTTTTTAGCTTCCGCGCATGCGCAGAGCAATTTTGATTGCACTGCGCCTGTGCGTGTGGCGTGGCCATGAGCAAACCGGCAGTACCGACTGCCAGAGCCCACTCCGGCTGGGGGGGGGGGTGTCTTATTTTTGGGGAAGCAGAAACAAATATTGCTGTGCTATTTTGTGAGGGTAAATCTGTGCCAGCAGCAGCAGATCGTCAAATGTGCGTCCCGTTGGCTGGCGTTTGAAATCATCTGTTTCCAACCGAGGGGAAGGGCAAGGGAGCTTAGCGAGTTACGTGTGCCCAGCCAACTCTGGCTTCTTGACTAGAATGCGGTTAAAGAATTCATAGCTTGGCACAACGTAATGTACCCAGAGAAATCCTGGGCAGGCTTAGCACGATGGCGGAGTTTGGGTCCATCTGGCTGGTAGCTGGTGATCCTCCAGAATTGATGCAGGAATTTTTCCAGTCCTGTGGAAATACGAAGGTTGGATCCTCTGAATTCTTGCATGCCAACATGCATTCCATCCCTGAGCTTCAATTGAGGGACACAGTTGAGTTCCACGTTTTTTTGATTTTGATTTCTTTGATTTATAAACCGCAACCTATCTCCCCGAAGGGACTCAGGGCGGTGCACGGGCAGTTAAAACAAGTATAAAATAAATAAATGAACACACCATACAAAATACACCGCAATAAAAGCTGATTAAACTTGGGAAGCTCTGTGCTAAAAATTTAATACAAATCCCACTAATTAAAACCTCAACCAATTTAGAACACAGTCTATATAAAATGGGGCCTGAGGACTAGGCCAGGCCGGCTTGATGGAATTTGGATCTTGTCATCAGCTTCTACCAGCATTTTCCTTGGCAAGGCATTGGAAAAGGAGTCAAAAATGTCTACTGTGTTTCCCCGAAAATAAGACAGGGTCTTATTTTCTTTTGATCCCCTGAAATAAGCCTTTGGTCTTATTATTTTTGAGGTGCAGGAGGCGACGAGCATGGTTACCTCATGGCTGCTGGGGCAATATTTTCAGGGAGGGCTTATTTTGGGGGGAGGGCTTATTTTTAGCGCATGTGTTCGAAAACCTGTTCGGGCTTATTTTCAGGGAAACAGGGTAACTGTCCCATTACATTCGTCCATCCCATTAGAGAAGAATGGAGAAGGGGCCTCTCAATCAAACCTCCAAGTGCTTCTAGGACCCTCTCAAAGGATGCAAAGGACCAGCGGTCTGCAAGGACTATAAATCCTTCCATTCCCCACCATCCAGTCAGAGTTGAAGAAGCTTCTTGGATGAGGAGGGAAACCTTCAAAAGAAAAAAAAAGAACAGGAAGTCCAGTTGCCTCCTAAAAAAAGCACCTTTGGGACAACCATGAACTGGATGACTGAGAATCTCTCCAGACTTAAGATGTGGATGTGTTCTTAGTTATGAGGGTTGGAGGCCCTATGATGCAGTTATTGCTTATCTACATAGATTTGGCTCCTTGGTGGTTGTTCATGCTTTGTATTATCCTCATCCTTCTCATCTTTCCTATGACCTACTCCTACTGGTATCTTATGAGTATCATTTTGTTGCTTATATGTACACTGAGATCTTATACCCCAGAGACAAATTCCTTTGTGTGTCCAATCACACTTGGCCAAAAAAGAATATTCTACTATTCTGTTATGTTATTGCATTGTTTTTTTAATGTTGTAAGATGCCCAATTTAGGGAGGAAAGGAAAGGAAAGGAAAGGAAAGGAAAGGAAGGAAGGAAGGAAGGAAGGAAGGAAGGAAGGAAGGAAGGAAGGAAGGAAGGAGGGAGGGAGGGAATGGGAGGGAAGAAGGGAAGGAAGGAGAGAATGGGAGGGAAGAAGGGAAGGAAGGAAAGAAGGAAGAAAGGGAGGAGAGAGAAGGAATGAATGGAAGGGAGGAAAGAAGGAAGGAGAAAATAGGAGGGAGTGAGAGAAGAAAGAAAGAAAGAAAGAAAGAAAGAAAGAAGGAAGGAAGGAAGGAAGGAAGGAAGGAAGGAAGGAAGGAAGGAAGGAAGGAAGGAAGGAAGGAAGGAAGAAATTTGCAAGGGAACAGTTGCCAATGACTACTTATAATTCTCCCAACCGGAATGAATAATAGCAGGCATGCCCCATTTAAACTGGAATCTTCTGAGTAGCAACTTACACAGTGGACTCTATGTCTGTTGCCATCTACTGCGCCATCTAGATTTGGGCAGCTCCAAAGAAACTAGATTTATCTCCTCAGCTTATAGTTCTGCGAAAAAAGAACAGATGGAAAAGGGTTTTCACAAATGAAGGTGAACATACCAGTGGTGAGATTCAAATTTTTTTTACTATTGGTTCTTTGGGTGTGGCTTGGTGGGTGTGATGTGGCTTGGTGGGTGTGGCTTGGTGGGTGTGGCAGGGGAAGGATACTGCAAAATCCCCATTCCCTCCCGATCAGCTGGGACTCAGGAGGCAGAGAATAGATGGGGGCGCGGCCAGCCAGAGGTGGTATTTGCCGGTTCTCCAAACCACTCAAAGTTTCCGCTACCAGTTGTCCAGAACTGGTCAGAACCTGCAGAATACCACCTCTGGAACATACGTGTCCCAGGATAATGTCGGAAGGATCCAATCTGGGTCGGCCACCTTCGACCAGAGGTTTTGTCTTTCGTGCTTTCAGGCTCCTGCTGGAGCCCCATCCTCAGGGAACTTCTCTCTAGCTAATTCCCTGAAGATGGGGCCTAGCATGTGTCTGAAAGCTCCAACAGGCAGAACCTCTGGTTGAAGGCAACCGACCTGGATTGGATCCTGCAAGAAGGGTTTTGTTTCCTCGGCCCCCTGGTTTTCCCCAGCCTGCATCCAGCTCTACATAAGAACAAGCAGCAATATTTCTGCCCTAGAAATAAAATCCACTCCGTGTCTCACCATCAAGAACAGTTATATAAAGATAATGATGAGAATTGTAACCAGGTTTACATCTCGGCCAAAATTAGGCTGTGGAGGGTGGGGGAGAGGTTAAAAGCGCAATGACTATATATTTACGTATACTTTTTTGTTCTTTTTTTTAAAAAGGAGGAGAATATATGTTAAAATTAAATATGCATATCGAAAAGGAATTATAAAGACCACCAACATAAAATGGAGCTCACTCAGAGGCTGAAATACACCAAGTAAATGAGATGAAGAGTGTGGAAGAGAGGAGAGAGGGAAGAGAAGAAGAGAGAGAGAGGAGAGAGGAGGGGGGAAGAGGAGGAGAGAAAGAAGGAGTGGAAAGGGGAGAGAGGAGAAGGAGAGAAGAAGTTGAGAAGGGAAGGACGACAGAGGGAAGAAAGGAAGTAGGGAAGAGGAGGAGAGAAAGGAGGAGTGGAAAGGGGAGAGAGGAGAAGGAGAGAGGAAGGGGAAGTAGAGAAGAGAAGGATGATGGAAGAAAGGAGGAAGGGAGGGGGAGGAGAGAGGGAGAAGAAAGAGATGGATAAGGTGTATAGAGAGCAGAAGAGCCAATAATAGATTTTGAGAGTTGATGGCAAGGCGAATTGATGTAAACATTTAATAATACTATACGATGTTGGTTGTCTAATAGTATACCTGTGGTTATTTGTTATGAAAATTTTAAATTTAAAAAAAAACAAAGAAAAAAAAACAGTGACACTAAATATCGCCATTAATTCAAAGCAGATGAGTTCTGAGCCTCTCACACCCCTAGTAGCGCCAGCTGACCTGACCTTTGCCACTTGCCAAAAGTTGCCCTGAAATTTACCAGAAGCATTTCTGTAGAGCGGTAAGATGGATTTAGGGCAGGTCCATAAATAATATCGGTTGCATTGTGGGAGGGGTGTGTGTTGTTTCTCTGCCAATCTAGCAATTTGAATGAGATTTAATGGCAAGGGGGCGAACCGTGTTTGAATGGCGGGCAGAGGTAATGTGAGGAAGGGGAGGGAGGTTGTATTATTACTTGCTATTGCCCATCTTCCGTTGAGGCTGATTGTATAAATGCAGAACGGCCCCCTCCGCAGAAGGTTTTAATCTTCTGTATGGGGAGGGCAATATCACTTTTCCTCTCTAGCCTCTGTGTGTGTTTGTGTGTGTGAATTTCTACTTAGCGTTTTTATGCAGTAAAAAGAAAATGCTTTTACTTTAACTTTCAATCTGTTCTGTAAACGCAAGTTCCTTTTTTTGACGTGTAGGATTTTCTGCCTAGGCAGGGGTGTTGGACTAGAAGACCTCCAAGGTCCCTTCAAACTCTGCTATTGTATTGTATTGTATTGCACTTGACCCAGCCTCTGCCAACCTAGCAATTCGAAAGCACGTAAAAAATGCAAGTAAAAAAACAGGGACCACCTTTGGTGGGAAGGGAACAGCGTTCTGTGCACCTTCGGTGTTGAGTCATGCCGGCCACATGACCACGGAGACGTCTTCAGACAGCGCTGGCTCTTCAGCTTAGAAACAGAGATGAGCACTGCCCTCTAGAGTCAGGAACGACTAGCACATAGGTGCAAGGGGAACCTTTACCTGTTGTGTTACGAGTAGCTCTATACATTTTGTAAAAGATATACATAATGGATGCAATCTTCAATTCTGCCTGAGGAGAAACTTCAAAAGCCAACTCTCTTCAAATGTAATGAAAAATAGTAGGAAAAATGTAGAAAGGTTTTGTTTTTTTTTTAAAAGAAGGATGCTTCCTGTATTGCCTGGAAGATAAAGCATCCAAGAGTAAAATTTTGAAGCCTTCACTAACTTTCCATGTCACCCACCCAGCTGGATGATTAAAATGAACATCTTTCCTATAGGTTGCCTTTAACGTGTGCCAAGTAACTGATAGTATTTATTTTATAAGGCTTCTCCTTCTGCCAGAGGTAACCATTCATTCTGATCTTTATAGAGAATGAAATGCAGCTGTTCAAAAACTCAGCAAAGTAATTCCAGTCTAATAATTCAACTTTTCTATCTACTGTCAGTTTACCTATGGATTCCATTATTTCCCTTGAATTTAAGGGAGAGTCATCAAATAATTTATACTTCAGTTGATCTTCTTCTTCTTCTTCTTCTTCTTCTTCTTCTTCTTCTTCTTCTTCTTCTTCTTCTTCTTCTTCTTCTTCTTCTTCTTCTTCTTCTTCTTCTTCTTCTCCTCCTCCTCCTCCTTCTCCTCCTCCTCCTCCTCTTCCTCTTCCTCCTCCTCCTCCTCCTCCTTCTCCTTCTCCTCTCAGTTCAACCCAAGGGCTTGTGAGCTGTTTCTTTCTATTTAACTTTGCAATGGGCCTGGTTGCTATCTAATTCTTTACAAGATAACTCCATATGAAACCTTTTATGCACCACATTAAGGATGATTAAAGTGGTGAGACTCCATGGGATCATTCTTGCGCATTTCTCGGGACATTAGAAATTTTGGTCACTCTCCAACTTACATCCAAAATAGACTTTTGGGGATCAATTAATAAGAGATAGGAAAGGGGGAGCAAGAATGCATTTGCAGATGGAGGAATTCTTCCATTTTCAAAGAATTCAAAGCTTGGCATTTTTCTGTTAATTACAGATTAGTCCTAATACGAGGTTAAGACTCGTAATCTTTTTCTCAATGCCACTTTCTTTCAGCTCTTGAAACATGAAATAACATCACGCACACAAAAATTCAAGGAGTGTAGAGACGGCATTTTCCATTGTCCACAGCACACCTTCAATTTCCCCAGCAAAATATATGACGTCTTTCTCAAAGAACATTATTATTCAGGCCTCTCAGTCTGGTGTCCTCCAGATTTGGTGCTTTCATATCCCATCCTTGCCAAAACCAACCTGGGCTTTGGAGGACATTGTTTACAGAATGTAGGTTGATCCCTGGTCATCTACCTAGCAATAGGAGAGAGTGGGGCACCTTGCCACAGGCAACTTGCTGTGCTCAACTATCACAAATAGAATAACAGAGTTGGAAGGGACCTTGGAGGTCTCCTAGTCCAACCCCCTGCTTAGGCAGGAAACCCTATACCACTTCAGACAAAGGGTTGTCCAATCTCTTCTTTAAAACTTCCAGTGTTGGAGCATTCACAACTTCTGGAGGCAAGTTGTTCCATTGATTAATTGTCCTCTCTATTAGGAAGTTTCTCCTTAATTTCAGGTTGCTTCTCTCTTTGATTAGTTTCCACCCATTGCTTCTTGTTCTACCCTCTGGTGCCTTGGAGAATAGCTTGACTCCCTCTTCTTTGTGGCAACCCCTGAGATATTGGAAGACTGCTCTCCTGTCTCCCCTGGTCCTTCTTTTCCTTAAATTAGATTTATCCAGTTCCTGCAACTGTTCTTCGTTTGTTTGAGCCTCCAGCCTCCTGATCCTCTTGGTTGCTCTTCTCTGCACTCTTTCTAGAGTCTCCACATCTTTTCTACATCGTGGTGACCAAACCTGGATGCAAATATTCCAAGTGTGGCCTTATTACCAAGGCCTTATAAAGTGGTATCAACACTTCACGTGATCTTGATTCTCTTCCTCTGTTGATGCAGCCTAGAACTGTGTTGGCTTTTTTGGCAGCTGCTGCACACAGGCTCCTATTTCAATGGTTTTGGATAGCCATTTGTTGAGATGGTAAAGGATCTGCTATTGTGAACAGAGGGTTGGATTAGAAGACCCCCAAGCTCCTTTCCAACTCTGTTATTCTATTCATTTTCAGGCCACTGAAGCCAACCCCGTTTAGTTCAGGAATGCAGATTAAAATATCTTGACCGATTGCTGTCCAGCCTCAAATAAAAGTAAAGTCTGAACACATCTAGTAAAAGAGACTTCCCATCCCCACCCCACAAGTTTCAGTCATGGGTTTCACTGTCAAATGTCATGGGAGAGTTTTACAAGTAGTCTTGTAGGAGAATTGTAAGCAGAGCTGAGGGAGTGGAATTAAGTGAGTCATGAGCTTGGAATCATTACGTGTCCGCTAACGATCCACGGGTATAGGTATGTAGGTTTTAGTTTATTATACCTCATCTCTTTATCAACATTTCAAAACTACAGGACATGACATTGACTTTCAAGGAACTAAAATGATCTCCAAGACTGAACAGCTGAACAGGAGAATAATCAGAGAAGCCATTGAAATAGAGAAGCAACCTAACAATATGAACAAACGTATATGTGTGTGTGTGTGTGTGTGTGTGTGTGTATGTATGTATATATATGATACATTTTTGTGCTGATAAATATATAAGGGAGACTAGTATAGATCTATTTCAAGCTATTTAGCTCTCATCAGCTAGCCATACCCTTACTGGGATTCGAACCTGGGAAGTATTACATATGAGGCAGTTGTAGTTGCCACTTGTTGTCACACACACACACACACACACACACGTGTGTGTGTGTACATTGTTGGAATTGGGTATGTCTAGTTTAATGAAAAGAAGGACTAGTGGAGACATAATAACAGTGTTCTAATATTTCAGGGGTTAGGGTGAGTCAAAAGAGAGTCAAACTATTCTCCAAGGCACCTGAGGGCAGAACAAGAAGCAACGGATGGAAACTAATCAAGGAGAGAAGCAACTTAGAACTGAGGAGAAATTTCCTGACAGTGAGAACAATTAATCAATGGAACAACTTGCCTCCAGAAGTTGTGAATGCCCCAACACTGGAAGTTTTAAAGAAGAGATTGGACAACTATTTGTCTGAAGTGGTGTAGGGTTTCCTGCCTAAGCAGGGGGTCAGACTAGGAGACCTCCAAGGTCCCTTCCAACTCTGTTGCTCTATTTCTATTTCTAATAGATGCTACCCTTAGGAAGTCTGCCCTGTTTTAGCCCTGTGGGTGGAAGAGATTTGAATTCCCAAAGTAGATTTTAAGATGGCCATTGTTTTTCTCCTCTCTCCCTTCCTCACCCATCCTTGATTCCCTGCTGTTCCTTATCTTGGGGGGGGGGATTTGTCCCCGGGCCATGAGATTTCCATTTGTGTGCCCCTGAACTGAATGGCTGTTTTCATGGGGCCATGCGGCAAAGTTCTTTTGGAAACCACTGGAGCACGGCGTCATTAGGGGGAGTTATACAAAGAAGGCCTTGCCAAATTACTAATCGGCAAAAAAGCCTCATCCATCTTAATGAGATGGGGGTTAAAAAAATAGCAACTTAAGCCGGACACAAAGAGAGCCTTTCCTGAGCTGTTTGTTTATTGTGTTGGGAGTAACTCTAAAAGTTGGAGAACGGGGTCAGTGTAAAATCTACGGGGAGGCTCTGCCCCAGAGAAATAGGGGTTTCACACAAGTGCCCGAATCATGGGGACTAGAATCGAGAGATTGGGAGAATTTTTAATCTGCTCCGAGCAAATCCAGGACAAAAGGTTTATTTGTTTATTATTGTACTTATTTCTCGAGCATGTATACGATAACAAGAAGCCCTCGTTGGACCCAGCTCTTTTAACCAACTATCGTCCCGTCTCCAACCTTCCCTTTTTAGCGAAGGTTGTTGAGAGTGTGGTGGCACAAGAGTTTCCCCGTCACCTGGAGGAAGTTGATTATCTAGACCCGCGCCAGTCCGGCTTTCGGCCCGGGCATAGCACCGAGACGGCATTGGTCGCGTTGGTAGATGATCTCTGGAGGGCCAGAGATGGGGGTTGTTCCTCCATCCTGGTCCTATTAGACCTCTCGGCGGCTTTCGATACCATCGACCATGGTATCCTATTGCATCGGCTGGGGGGGTTGGGGGTGGGAGGCACCGTCTTACGGTGGTTCTCCTCCTACCTCTCTGGCCGATCGCAATTTGTGTTGGCAGGGGAGCAGAGGTCGACCCCGAGACCCCTCACATGTGGGGTGCCTCAGGGGTCGGTCCTCTCGCCTCTCCTGTTTAATGCATACATGAAGCCGCTGGGTGAGATCATCCGTGGTTTTGGGGTAGAGTACCATCTATACGCTGATGATACTCAGCTGTATATATCTACCCCAAACCACCCCAACGATGCCGTAGCGGTGATGTGCCAGTGCCTGGAAGCCGTGCGGATCTGGATGGGAAGCAACGGACTCAGGCTCAACCCGACCAAGACCGAGTGGCTGTGGTTTCCGGCTGCCCGATTCAACCAGCTGTCTCCAACGCTGGCCATAGGGGGCGAACATCTTGCCCCTGTGGATGGGGCGCGGAATTTGGGTGTCCTCCTGGATACCCGGCTGTCTATGGAAGAGCAAGTGACAGCCGTGGCCAGGAGGGCATTTTACCAGGTCCGCCTGGTCCGCCAATTGCGCCCCCTATTGGATCGGGACGCCCTTCGCACAGTCACTCATGCCCTCGTGACATCCCGACTGGACTATTGTAACTCCCTCTACATGGGGCTCCCCTTGAAGTGCACCCGGAGGCTTCAGTTAGTTCAGAATGCAGCCGCGCGAGCAATCATGGGAACCACTAGGTTTGCCCACATTACACCGCTCTTGCGCGAGCTGCACTGGCTGCCTGTCGTCTTCCGGGTGCGCTTCAAGGTGTTAGTTATCATCTTTAAAGCGCTCCATGGCTCGGGACCTAGCTACCTGCGGGATCGGATCCTGCCTCATACATCCTCACGGCCGATTCGCTCCCACAGAGAGGGACTTCTCCGGGTGCCGTCCACTAGACTTTGTCAGCGGGTGACGCCCAGGGGAAGGGCTCTCTCTGTGGCGGGCCCGGCCCTCTGGAACGACCTTCCCCCCGATATTAGAACGACCACGGACCTCCGCTCCTTCCGCTTGAAATTGAAGACTCATCTTTTCCGCCTGGCCGGCCTAGGGTAGTCTCTCTCTCTATGGGTTTTTAAATATGTGGGGATTTTTAGTTAATGGGATTTTAGCACAGGTATTAATTTAATTTGTTTTTAAATTTTGTTATGTATGTTTGTATATTTATTGTTTTTATTTCCCCTGTGCACCGCCCCGAGTCCCTGTGGGGAGAGGGAGCGGTCAATAAATTTGGCTTTATTATTATTATTATTATTATTATAACAGATATAAGTATGGACATGATTATGAATACATGAAATAGGGGCATTAGGAAAGGGGGGTGGGCACTTTGGCACGCTTATGCAAGCCCCTTACAGGCCTCTTAGGAATGGGGTGCAAAAGTGGCAAAAGAAGTTGGTTCAACCCAGTGGTGAAATTCAAATTTTCATACTACTGGTTGTGTTGGCATGGCTTGGTGGGCATGGCAGGAGAAGGATACTGCAAAATCCCCTTTCCCTCCTCACTCCAGGGGAAGGATACTGCAAAATCTCCATTCCCTCCCCACTCCAGGGGAAGGATATTGCAAATCTCCATTCCCAACCCACTCTAGGGCCAGCCAGAGGTGGTATTTGCCGGTTCTCTGAACTACTCAAAATATCCACTACTGGTTCTCCAGAATCTGTCAGAACTGGCTGAATTTCACCCCTGGTTCAACCTCTTCATCCTGGCCTAAATGAAACGGACATCTTGACTCAAGGGTCCATAAAACTGGTCGTCTTCTTCCAGACTCTGCTGTTTTTATTAATATTAATGCTAACTCTTCCAGGAGTCGTATAGATTTCATGGATAAGAACTTCTACGGCAATAAGAATAATTGGCCAGATGGTTTAGGAAGTTTACAAGCAGGACCAGTTAAAAATAAGCGTCCTTGCTTTTGTCCCCAACTGCTGGTGTTCTGGAGAAACTGTTTATTTTCTTTTTTATTTATTTATTGGTTTGTCAGGATAGCAGGTATAAGTATGAACATGGACATGAACAAAGGAAATGAATACAAATAAATGGGGACAGTAGGACAGGGATGGTAGCTACGCTGGTGTGCTTATGCATGCCCCCTTTAATGGACCTCTTAGGAATGGGGTGAGGACCACAGTAGACAGTTTAAGGTTGACTGTGTGGAAGATGGATTTAGATACAGCATTTTTGATACTCCAAAAAGCACACGCTTAGTCCCCAAACCCTCTTTTTATTTCAAAGTGTGTTCATTCACAGCCCGCAATGAGTCCCAAATAGTTTGTAAAGAGTCATACAGTAGGCTGCCAAAGTCCTTTGGGATAAGGCTGATAAACATCCACCTTTATCTTCCTTGAAACGCTGCCAAAGACCTAACCGGCAATTAGCTTGGCAAAGCCACACGGAGCACAGAGTCAAAACGGAGCTTCAGAGTTGAAACCGACCAGCACGAACCAAGTTGCTTCCTGCAAAAGCTCACGTGCCTTTGCTCCTCCTTTATGTCCTATGGGAGGGGCCAATCACCTCCAAGCCTTACTCCCGAGTCGTCCCTTCTGTCTTAACTGTTCTTGCCTTCTGGAAGCGCTGCGCATGCGCACACTGGGAACAGGATCCCCCTGTTCCTCTGCCTCACTGCTGTCCATCTCTGGAGGCAGCACATAACTCCCAGACAACCCTCCCAGACACTCTGCCTCCGATGCAGAGCTCTTGTCCGAGGCTTCCTCAGACTCCAGGACTGTCCCATGTTCCTCCCCAACCTCCTCACTGTCCGACTCTCCTGCCAGCTCCACAGGCCGCCAGCGGACCCCAACTTAATGGCAACTTCCATGAACATTTCCAGGGCCTTTTTGAGGCTCTCCCACCACAGGTTTTGGAACGGAGGCCCTAAAAAAACTACTTTCTTTTGCTTAACACTAAACATACGTTGCTTCGTACGGTCAGCTGCTTTCAATGAAGAAGTAATATAATATTGATTCTGTGCAGGCAGCAGAGCAATTTATTGGCTATCCGTTCTGTAACATTCATGATTTATTGCAGTGGGTGTGGAATCTGTGAAAACTCTGTCCAAACTTCAACACCTTGTGTACCTATCAGAGATGCAGATTACAACATCCGTAATTCCCAGCAGAGGCCATAGTGGATCTGAGGAGCATGGATTGAAACATTAGGGAATGCTAAAACAGATGAAGAACGGTTGCAGGAACTGAGTCTGTCTAGTTGAATGAAAAGAAGGACCAAGGGAGACCTGATAGCAGTCTTCCAATATCTCAGGGGTTGCCCCAAAGAAGAGGGAGTCAAGCTATTCTCCAAACTACCTGAGGGCAGAACAAGAAGCAACGGGTGGAAACTCATCAAGGAGAGAAGCAACTTAGAACGGAGGAGAAATTTCCTGACAGTTAAAACAGTTAATCAGTGGAACAACTTGCCTTTTTTCATTTTTTAACACAAATATCATCTTTGCAACAGTTCCACATCCATAAACCTTCATTATACTCTTTTTATCTATACATGTATACATACATATATACATACATGCCCATTTTCATCTCAACTGTCACTGACAGTTAGAACAATTAACCTCTGGAACAGCTTGCCTCCAGAAGTTGTGAATGGCCCAACCCTGGAAGTCTTTAAAAAGATGTTAGATAGCCATTTGTCTGAAATGGTATAAAGTTCCTCCCCACGCAGGGGGTTGGACTAGAAGACCTACAAGGTCCCTTCCAACTCTGCTATTGTATTGTATTGTATTGTATCTACTAATATGGTAATTTATACTTATATTTCTTCTATACATATTACTCTTTCAATGTATTTATTTCTATACGATACCTCTTATATCTAGCTATGTACATATAGTCCTCTTATAACTATTATTCTGTACTATTTTATATACATATATATGTTACATTTCCCCCGCCTCTTATTGATTATGCAGGTTTTTTTGATTGTTTTCTTTGCACTTTTTTGAGGGGGAGGGGGATTGTGGGATTTGCTCCCTGTTTACACGCAGTAGCTTGCCCTGCCATTGTGCGTGGGGATGTGATTTTCTCCTTGGTGGCTCCTTGATTAGGGCATTGTCTTCTACTCGATTGTTTATCTGGTGTTAATCCTCGCTTATCGGAGTGTGGGCTAAAGGGTGAGGATCTCTCTTGGTCCTTTTGTTTCTTTCTTCTGAGGTAAAAAATAAATAAATCGCAAAGCCAGGATTCCCCCCACCCCAGAGTAGACATTTGTGGGTTCAATTAAAACATTGCAAACATTGTCCTCTTGCAAACACAACCAAAGATTCATCAGCTTAATCCCTCCACCTGCCTTATCCTGAACATCAGGCTTGTAAAATTGGAATGAGAATGGACATCTCCAAGAAAGCAAGTGTTAGGATATGCAGCCTTATATTGGGTTGACAATATATACGAGTCTATGTTCTTAAGGAGTTATGTAGCTTTAAGAACTGTTTGAATCTGATTGGCTGTGAGTATCAGCTATACTATATAATCAAGGTCAGGAATGCAGCTCATTCCCTGTTCGATTCCTTGTGATTCCTGGTTTTCCTGATTGCTGCTGAAGAAGGAGGAGGAGGATTTGTTTTGCATCACTGTGAGATAAACTGTGTTTGGTGACGGACTGTTATCATTGTTTGAGAAGTTAGTCGGAAGAAGCATTTTAGTTGCTACAAAGTAAAGACTATTTACTTTCTTACTATCACTGTTTTAGAGTTTGTTTGTGGTTTACAGCAACGTATCTCTCTACTGTCCGGTGAATTACACTATTCCGCATTTATTCTGCTAACACTGGTTAAGAGACCAGAGTTGTGACACTGGTTCGGAACCCAGAGGTTGCTAACATTGGTTGTGAGCCCGGTGTTTTGCTAACAGCAAGTTTGCAAGCCAAAGCCGAGGAAGAGCGGTGGGCTGTGGTGGGCTCAGCTGGGTGGGGGCTCCCATATTCTTTAGCTCTTAATCATTAGAATGGGAAAATGCTCCCTGTGTCGCCATTCTGGCCTCCAAGAGCTGGCTCCATTTAGTCCTTTCAGAAAAGAGGGTCAGACGTGTCTTTTGACCTCCCACCTCCTGCTTCCCTGGTCCCCATAATTATCTTCTGCAGCACCTCTTCAGTGTTCCCTCCGGACAATGAAACAATTTGTCACTTCAATTGTCCATCAGTCAACGGTGGAGGCCCTTTTCAACAGGGCTCAAGGCATGGGTCTTTATTTTTTATTTTTTTTGAGGACTTCTCACCAAGACCTGTCTAGCCAGACACTATAACCATGGAAAATGGACGCTTTGTTAATTCTCCTTCTTAGAAAAAAGTAAATTCATTCACTTTCCTCTTTCTAGCACCACCTCTCTTTCATTCTCCCATTCTTCTTCTTTCTCTCTCCTCTCTCTCTCTCTCTCTCTCTCTCTCTCTCTCTCTCCCCGGGGCCTTCACTCTTGAATCGTTCCTGATCCTTAAACGATTGGTCAAAGGATTTGCATGAGGAAGCAGAAATTAATTATTCTTTTCTTCGGCTCGCTTTTCTCCCCCCCCCCTCCTCTCTTCTCTCGTCCCCCACCCAAATGAGATTACATTATGGAAGGGCGCAAAAGATCTCTCCCAAGGAACTGCTTTGCATTCATTTAAGCTTCCCGATAAGGTCCCAGCTTAAGCATTCTCAAGCTTTTCTGAGAACCGTTCCTTTCTCTTCGGACAACAACTCTTTTAAACAACAACAACAAAAAATCTTGCCAAAGGTTCAGCGGAGGTGGGGAGTGGTTGTGTGGGTTGTGCTTGACAGCTCAGCCTGGCAACGACACAAAAAATGCCACTTGCACTAGGAGATACATTGCATGGCGGGCAGAAATAAAGACCAAGAAGATCATTTGAATCCCCAAATGGGTCTTATCTTTCTGGTGAATTTTTGCCAATAGTTTGGGGCTGATAGGTTGAAGGGTCAAGAGTTTCAGGAGACGGGCTTCGCATGGGATGTTTTTCAAGCGATCAGAAGAATATTTTGCCTTGGAGCAGGATACAAATATAATAAATAAATGCCACAAATCTGCAAACCAAGGGCAGATCCTATTAGAAGATATGAAGGGAAATGTCCAATATCTCATGTGTTGCCCCAAAGAAGAGGGAGTCAAGCTATTCACCAAGGCACTTGAGGGTAGGACAAGAAGCAATGGGTGGAAACTAATCTTGGAGAGAAGCAACTTAGAACGGAGGAGAAAGTTCCTGACAGTTAGAACATTTAGTCAGTGGAACAGAAGTTGCCTCCAGAAGTTGTGAAGGATCCAACACTGGAAGTCTCTAAGAGGATGTTGGGTAGCCATTTGTCTGAAACGGTATAAGGTTCCTGCCTAGGTGGGGGGGGTTGGACTAGAAGACTTCCAAGGTCCCTTCTCACTCTGCTATTGTATATTGTATGATTATTCCAGATGTATCAGACACGATTACTTCTCTTAGGAGCTTTGTTGTTCTTCTTTTTTTGTATTGTTTTTAATATTTACCTGTGCACCGCCCTGAGTCCCTTCGGGGAGATAGGGCGGTATACAAATCCAAGAATAAATAAATAAATATCAACTGTCACTAACTGGTGATCCATGGACCACTGGTGGTTCATGAGAACATTTTGATGATCCACAGAAAAATTATTTGCATTTTTTATATTGCACTAAATCAGGGCTCCTCAAACTACGGCCCCTGGGATGGATACATGCAATGAACGCTTGTGTTGCTGCAGAGAGTCTCCCCCTTTGGGGTCTTTTTGTATGGGTCAGAAGGGGGCTGAAATTCCAACTTGGGGTCTGCTTCAACCTCCTGGTGGGGGGCTTTGGGTGAAGGCTGGAGGGAAGCACCACTGGTGGTGCCACTGCATCATGGCCTGGAACTGGCTGACCATCTCAGCCCGCTGAGCCTCCAGGCGCCGGCACTTGGCCTTGCACTCCAGCAGATCTTCCCTCTGCTTGGAAAGCCTATGCTCCTAGTCCTCAGTGAGGTGCTTCTGCTGAGCCTCCTTCTCGGTCAGATCCAATTTGAACTGAGCTGTTTTGCCAACTCTTTCTCCTGGGGGCTGCTTAGCTCCAGCAACGGCTTCCTGTCGGGGCCCTAAGGAGCCTGGGCGGGGAGGTGAGGAGTGGCGAGTAGAGGCTGCCATGGCGCCCCTTGACGTGAGTGACATTGAGTTGGCCACGCCCACCCAGTCACATGACCACCTCGCCACGCTCAGGCAGCTGCTCATTAGGCAGATCGTATTAGCGGTGCGCAGGATTCAAAATTATGAATTTGGCGGTCCCTGAGATCCAAAAGGTTGGTGACTTCCCTGCTCTGTATTGTTCTCAAGCTGCTTTTGAATTTCTCTTTGAGTGTTTTGGCACATTCCTTTTCAAAGTTTCGTTCTTTTTCTGTTTTCCCCATGGCTGGGAATGGCAAGTGTGCTGCAACTTTTCCCTCAGGCACCCAAGTTGGGAAAAGCTTTCCTTTGGAAGGCAATCCGTCATTGGAGGGAGAAGTGGAAAATGGGACAATCTTTGGTTCTCTCCTCGCTCAGCCACAACGAAATATCAATTTCCTAAACCTTGATGTGATGGGCAGTATGTGTGCAAAGGGCCACATTGCATTGCAGTTTCTGCCATGATTGCATTTCACCAATGATCGAAACGCTCTTCTTTGTGTTTATTTTTCTTGCAATGCTAGTCTAGAGAAAAGAAGAATCAGACATGATAGCAGTCTTCCAATATCTCAGGGGTTGCCCCAAAGAAGAGGGAGTCAAACTATTCTCCAAAGCACCTGAGGGCAGGACAAGAAGCAATGGGTGGAAACTAATCAAGGAGAGAAGCAACTTAAAATTAAGGAGAAATTCCTAACAATGGGGGACAATTAGAACTGTAGAAGAGAATCTCAGCAGCTCTTAGGGCAGTTTGAGCTTCCTGGGTTAGTGCAGAAAGAACATTCTTTGTTGGGCTTTTTTGAGGACGTTTTTGATGTTAGGTGTCCGTTTTAAATCTTGAGATATGATAGAACAGTGATGGCGAGCCTTTTGGAGACCGAGTGCCCAAACGGCAACCCACAGCCTAGTTATTTTTCACAAAGTGCCAACACGGCAGTTTAAGCTAAAATAATGATAAACAATGCAGAGTTCAGCTAATTGTTCTAAGAAAAACATGATAAATGCACTTTTCTGCTTTTGAAATATTATTTCTCTTTCCCTCCCTCTCTTTTTCTTTTCTTTTTCTTTATTGCATTTATATTTATATATCTCTCTCCCTCCCCTCTCTCTTTCCCTCCCTCCCTGTCTCTCTCTCTCTCTTCCTCTCTCTCTCTCCCCTCTCTCTTTTGCTCCCTCTCTCTCTATCTTCCCCCCTCTCTTTCCCTCCCTCCCTGTCTCTCTCTCTTCCTCTCCTCTCCCTCTCTCTTTTGCTCCCTCCCTCCCTCTCTTTCTCCCCCCCTCTTCCCCCCTTTCTTTCCCTCCCTCCCTCTCTCTCTCTCTCCCTTCCTCTCTCTCCCCCCCTCTCTTTCCCTCCATCTGTCTCTCTCTCTCTTCCTCTCTCTCTCTCCCCTCTTTCTTTTGCTCCCTCCCTCTCTCTCTTTCTCCCCCCTCTCTTTTCCTCCTCCCTGTCTCTCTCTCTCTTCCTCTCTCTCTCCCCCCCCTCTCTCTTTTGCTCCCTCCCTCCCTCTCTTTCTCCCCCCCTCTTCCCCCTCTTTCTTTCCCTCCCTCCCTCCCTCTCTCTCTCTCTCTTCCTCTCTCTCTCCCTTCCTCTCTCTCCCCCCTCTCTTTCCCTCCATCTGTCTCTCTCTCTCTTCCTCTCTCTCTCTCCCCTCTTTCTTTTGCTCCCTCCCTCTCTCTCTTTCTCCCCCCTCTCTTTCCCTCCCTCCCTGTCTCTCTCTCTCTCTTCCTCTCTCTCTCTCTCCCCTCTCTCTTTTGCTCCCTCTCTTTCTCTCTTCCCCCCTCTCTTTCCCTCCCTCCCTGTCTCTCTCTCTCTCTCTCCCTCTCTCTCCCTCTCCCCTCTCTCTTTTGCTCCCTCTCTTTCTCTCTTCCCCCCTCTCTCTTCCCCCTCTTTCTTTCCCTCCCTCCCTCTCTCTCTTTCTCCCCCCCTCTCTTTCCCTCCCTCCCTGTCTCTCTCTCTCTCTCTTCCTCTCTCTCTCTCTCCCCTCTCTTTTGCTCCCTCTCTTTCTCTCTTCCCCCCTCTCTCTTCCCCCTCTTTCTTTCCCTCCCTCCCTCTCTCTCTCTCTCTTCCTCTCTCTCTCTCTCTCTCTCTCTCTCCCTTCCTCTCTCTCTCCCCTCTGCTGGTGAAACACAACGGACTTTGGCTGGGGCGATGGCACAGGTGCCCACGGAGAGAGCTCTGAGTGCCACCTCTGGCAGGCGTGCCATAGGTTCGCCACCACTGCGATAGAACCTAGAAATGTGAAGGTCTCTACTGTTGATACTACATATGTTGTCTAGTGTTGTAAGAGGTGGTAGTATGGGAGGGTTTCTCTTAAAGTCGGCCACCATTTTTTACGGTTTTGAAAGTGTTCCCTTCCAGATTGTTCCGGTCATACCACGATGCTAGTTGTTCAACCTCCCGTAGGTATGAATTTCCCTTCCTGGTTTACAGTGAGTTCATTAAGGTGGGCTGCCACTGAGTGAGACGAAATGTTCTTTTCCAGATTTCTTCCCACCTGGCGTATGTTTCCTTTCGTAAGATAGGCTGCTAACAGATTCCCCTTTTTATCTCGCGGATGTTTATGTCTGCTACATCTGGAGGGCCTTTGATCCAGATCCTGAACCAGACAGAGAATTGGCTCGGGCAGCCAAGTGAGAATTCTCCAGATTGGAGGACATGTTTTAGCTTCCCCAAAATGTGCACCATCCATCACGATTTATCGGACCTACCTTGTGCTGCACAAGTTTTATGAGAGTTTTCTTCAGGCTGGATGTTGTTAAGCAAAGAGAGAGGGAGAGAAAGGGGGGCTTTTTATTTAAAAAAAGGTCAGATAAGTGGGCGCTGGTGTAATTTCAGACATGTATCATTAGACATTTTTATCTCACGGCTCGGGAGGTTTTATAGATGGGGTGGACGGCAAGAGACAGGGGAGATTACAGCTCGGAGGTTCCAGAGATATGAAAAAAAATCCGGTCACCCGTTCCAGCAGAAGAGAAAAACCAGGGATATTTCTCGATGGGGTGGGGGGTGGGGGGGTGGGGGCGCTTCATAACAGCAGGTACTCATTTGTCTCAGATCAAGCCAGGAAGAGGAAGGGAGGGGAGGGAGGGGAGGGAGGGAAAGAAAAGGAGGAAAAAACAGTAGTAAGTACATATTTGAAGGAATTTATGCAGGGAAATGTGTGCTCCAAATGTGCTTCAGAGAGATGGTTGGTCAAAGGACACAATCAGAGTGATGGGGAGGCAGAAGTGGTTCAATCCAGAGGCAACGTCAAGCCTTGGCAACGTCAAGCCTGGGGGACTTCAACTCCCAGAATTCCCAGAATCCCCCAAGCGCACCAGCCAGCTGGTCTTTGGGTTTCCAATGCTCTGACATGCATACATGCACACATGTTCGGGTTTGGGTTTGGGCTGGGGTTGGGGTTGGGGTTGGGGTTAGGGTTAGGGTTAGGGTTAGGGCAGTGCTTCTCAAATAGTGGGGCGGGCCCCCTAAGGGGGGCGCGAGGCTCCGTAAAGGGGGACGCATTTGACCTCGGCAGTTTAGTTTAATTAAGGATTTAATTTTTAAAAAATTTCTAATGCACTTTAAATCTTTTCTGCTAGTTAATAAAGCTATTCTTTGTTGTAAATTGATCCACATTTCTTTCTTTTTTTATTCTCTTATACGTTAATAAGGATACAGTGTTATGCAGAGGTGTACTTATAACAATTTTATAGACAAATGATACTATTTACAGTCGCGCGGGGGCGCGAAATGTTTTCTTCTTCCTAGGGGGGCATGACAGAAAATAATTGAGAAGCACTGAGTTAGGGTTAGGGTTAGGATTAGGGTTAGGGTTAGGGTTAGGGTTAGGGTTAGGGTTAGGGTTAGGGTTAGGGTTAGGGTTAGGGTTAGGGTTAGGGTTAGGGTTAGGGTTAGGGTTAGGGTTAGGGTTAGGGTTAGGTTGACCATCACTGCCCAAAACGCAACCTTGAGCCATCAGGATGCCCTGAGTTACAGCTCCCATCATCGCCGGTCAGCAGCCAGCCTAGTATATAGTGTTGGGAGAAATGTCCCATCTGGGTTTAGTTCCAAGTGGGGAGAAAGGCACTGGAAACATGGTGGCTGATTGGAAAGATAGTTTAATGGTGGATAGGACCACATGGTTTGAGATCCTGGGCAAAAAGCACATGGTGGGAGAGAGAGGGAGGGAGGGAGGGAGGGAGGGAGAGAGGGAGAGAGAGAGAGAGAGAGAGAGAGAGAGAGAGAGAGAGAGAGAGAGAGAGAGAGAGAGATTGATTTATACCTCTGTTGCTTTTGAATTTGAGCTTGTATTCTGATTGGCTGTCAGACTCCCATGGGGCCACACAGGGGTAACTTTGTAGGTTGTCTTTTGAGTCCCTAAGCTTGGTTGAATCTTGCTGGGTGATGCATCGAAGGGCAATGAAATGGCTCTGCCTGAAGGAGGTAGATCATCTTTGTCATGTAGAATAGACTGGCTCAGGCCTTAATGGCCCATTGACAACGGTGGGAGGCAGTGGTGGGTTTCTGCAGACTCGCACCTACTCGCGAGAGCCGGTTGGTGAAATTTAGAGAACCGGTGAGAGGGGGTTCCACCGGCGTACCTGGAAGTAAATCTGGCCCGCCGCTGCCAGTGACCCAATGGGAAGGAAAGGAAAGGAAAGGAAGGAAGGAAGGAAGGAAGGAAAGAAAGAAAGAAAGAAAGAAAGAAAGAAAGAAAGAAAGAAAGAAAGAAAGAAAGAAAGAAAGAAAGAAAGAAAGAAAGAATTTATCATCACAATTGAGTCCAAAATTTTGGTTGCTAAGCAAGAGCGTTGTTGAATTAGTTTCACCACATTTTAAAAGGTGGCCACTCCCACCCTGTCACATGACTGCCAAGCCACGCCCACATAATAGGCCACCTACAGAGTAGGTTCCAAAAAATTTGAAACCCACTACTGGTGGGAGGGATGAGTTTCTGCCTCCCTTTTAGGGGGCAAATATTCTGCCCTTTTAATATTTCCCAAAAGATTTCATTTTCCTAGGAGAGGGGTGGATTTTAACTCGCTACAATAGGATGTAGCCCAAGTGCCTTTGAAGGGCACTAGACTGGACACAGGAATCTGGAGTTTCTTGTCTGTTTCAGCTCCAGGTTGATCCAGACCAAGGTTGCAGCCCTGTTGGCATCCTAGGGTCATCTCAGCAACCTTTTAATAGCCAACGCTTCCTGCAGACAGACATTCAGACTCCAGCCAAAGAAGCTCCAGGGAATAAGAGAAGAGGGCCCAAGTTCTACAGAAGGTTTGGGTCATATTACACAGTGAATTTTGACCTGGGGGGGGGGGGGAACGGGACAGAGAGATCTGCAATTGTTTGTTACAACAACGAAGGGAAAGTAGAAAAACTCCACGGAGAGCAGAGAGCAGAGTGGATGTCAACCTTCTCCGCAGGCTGGGATGTGGATGGGTGCATCCAAAGAGGGCTGGATAGGGCAAGTAGATCTGGGAAGCATCCGTGTTTAAAAATCCAGGGAGGAAAAAATGAAAGATGGGATATTATTTCCATGACAATTTATTTATTTATTTTATTTTATCAAATTTATACCCCGCCCTTCTCCTTGTTAGGACCCAGGGCGGTGACAAGATCTGGATCCTACAGAATCAGTCCAGAATTCCATCTACCGCCCCAGGTGTGCTAGCCAAAACCACCGGAGAACGCATGAGCATAGCCCAGGGGTCTGCAAAGTCGGCTCTTTTAAGACTGGTGGACTTCAACTCCCAGAATTAAAGACGGGAGTTGAAGTCCACCAGTCTTAAAAGAGCCGACTTTGCAGACCCCTGGCATAGCCTATTTCCCTCTTGCTATCTGATAGATCAGGGATCCCCAACCTTTCGGACCTCAGGGGGACCACTAAATTCATAATTTTAAATCCCGCAGACCACTGATGTGATCTGCCTAAGGACCGCCTGGGTGGCCGTGGCAAGGTTCACAAGTAGATGTCAGCTCTTGGCTGCAGGTCAGATGTATCAGGTGGTCATGTGACTGGGTGAGCGTGGCCAGCTTGAAGTCACTCACATCGAGGGGCGCCTTGCTGGCCTTTGCTCGCTCCTCCCCTCCCAGCCACACCTCGCCTGCCCACCCGGGCTCCTTAGGGCCCCAACAGGAAGCAGTTGCTGGAGCTAAGCAGCCCCCAGGAGAAAGAGTTGGCAAAAGAGCTCGGTTCAAATTGGATCTGGCCGAGAAGGAGGCTCAGCCGAAGCACCTCACTGAGGACTAGGAGCATAGGCTTTCCAAGCAGAGGGAAGACTTGCGGGACTGCAAGGCCAGGTGCCGGCGCCTGGAGACTCAGCGGGCTGAGATGGTCAGCTAGTTCCAGGCCATGATGCAGCCCCACTAGAACGAGGCCCTCTGGCTCTTTGCCACCAGCATCACTTCCCTCCAGCCTTCACCCAAAGCCCCCCACCAGGAGGTTGAAGCAGACCCCAAGTTGGAATTTCAGCCCCCTCTGACCCCCACAAAAAGATCCCGAAAGGGGGAGGCTCTCTGCAGCAACACAAGAGTTCATTGCACGAATCCAGCCCAGTTTGAGGACTCCTGATTTAGTGCAATATAAAAAATGCAAATATATTTTTTTTTCTGTAGACCAGCAAAATTTTCTCATGGACCACTGGTTGGTGACCACTGCATTAGTTGGTGGTATTTAAGGAAAGGTGCCCAGGGATCAAGACGAAGAAAACAAACCAACAGCAGCTGTTGATTCTCATTGGATTGGCGTAATCCCCTTTGCAAACCTTCTCAATTAGAATCCAACCCCCACTTGGGATGAGTGCAGAATTCACACTTCAACTAGGTGTTGGGTTAACAAAGTCTTTCCTTTTTTTCTCCCCTTCCCTCTTTCCTGAATCTGATCACAATGCATACACAGAGCTCTAACACTGAAGGAGAATGGAAACAACATTTTTCTAGCCATACTGCAGTAGGCAGTCCTTGATGGATTACCGATTTACAGATTCAACAGAGTCGGAAGGGGCCTTGTAGGTCATCTAGTCCAACCCCCTGCCCAAGCAGGAGATCCTACACCATTTCTGACAAATGGCAGTCCAGTCTCTTCTTGAAAGCCTCCAGTGATGAAGCTCCTACAACCTCCGAAGGCAACTTCTGTTCCATGGGTTGATGGTTCTCACTGTCAAGAAATTTCTCCTTATTTCCTGGTTGAATCTCTCCTTGGTCATTTTCCATCCATTGTTCCTTGTCTGGCCTTCGGGGGCTTTGGAGAATAGCTTGACCCCTTCCTCTCTGTGGCAGCCCCTCAAATATTGGAAGGCTGCTATCCTGTCTCCCCTGGTCCTTCTCCTCACTAGAGTAGCCATGCCCAGTTCCTGCAATTCCCCAGCTGGCTGGGGAATTCTGGGAGTTGAAGTCCACCAGGCTAAAACTTTCCAAGGTTGGAGACCCCTGATGTAGAGGGCCCTAGAGCACCCATCTTGATTTGCCTCACCCTTCCTTTTCTAAAGTTGCCTGGTCTCGTTTTATGGCCTCAAATCAGAGGGGGATTTCTGCCGATTCGAACCGGTAGTGGTGGCGGGAGGAGGCTCCGCCCACCCGCCCGTACAGTTCTGCACATGTGCAGAAGCATCCCTCGCACATGCAAGCGCGTGAGCGAACCGGTAGCAAAATCAATTGAAACCCACCACTTGCTCAAAGGCAGGAGCTCTTCAACCCCAAATATCAATATTTTACGACAAAAGCTGAAGTCGCCGTCGGCTGCATCTCCTGCTGCTCTAAAAGAAGGCCTCATTTGGAAACCAGCAGCTCGGTCCTCAGCCTCCCACCCTGCCACCCATCAGGAGGTTGCAAAAACAAGGGCCCAGCAAAATCCCCACGTCGCCTTGAGAGAGAAGTGACAGCCTGCGAAAACAGAAGCCAGCTTCTGTTTCAACCGCGGAAGAGGCTGAGGCTCAGCTTTTCAGTCCCCAAAAGTCAAACCAAAGCCAGAAGGAGAGTTTTTCCTCCAGGAATTCATGTTTTTTTCCAAGTTTTTAATTTTTTTACAAACATATCAACGCCTGAACAGCAGGGCACCTGATTCAGATTCAGATTCACAGAGTTGGAAGGGACCTTGCAGGTCATCTAGTCCAACCCCCTGCCCAAGCAGGAGACCCTACATCGGCCTCTACCTAGGATTGAACTCACAACCTCCTGATTGGGAGGCGAGAGCTCCACCTCTAGGCCACAGCAGATCATACATTTTAACACAAATAAAACTAATAGAATTAGTCGAGATTATTGCTTTCAACCAACTTATATATTTCTAATAGTAATACATCCTTATATCAAATTGCAGTCTGACATTATTTAATGATTCCATGTTTTCTCTTGTTATTGCTCTTATTTTATTATGTTTTATAATGTAATAAAATTTATATATTATAAAATATAATAAAAGTTTTATATTTTATTTATTGTTATATAATATTAGTATACACTAATATTCCCCTTTCCACTATGGGGTTCATCTAGCACCACAACTGAATAGAATAGAATAACAGAGTTGGAAGGGACCTTGGAGGTCATCTAGTCCAACCCCCTGCTTAGGCAAGAAGCCCTACACCACTTCAGACAAATGGTTATCCAAAATCTTCTTTAAAATGTCCAGTGTTGGAGCATTCACATCTTCTGGAGGCAAGTTGTTCCATTGGTTAATTGTTCAAACTGTCAGGAAAATTCTCCTTAATTCTACGTTGCTTCTCTCCTTGATTAGTTTCCACCCATTGCTTCTTGTTCTGCCCTCAGGTGCCTTGGAGAATAGCTTGACTCCCTCTTCTTTGGGGCAGCCCCTGAGATATTGGAAGACTGCTATCATGTCTCCCCTAGTTCTTCTTTTCATCAAAGTAGACCTACCCAGTTCCTGCAACCGTTCGTCATATTTTTTAGCCTCTAGTCCCCTAATCGGAGCTTACTCTGTTATGTGGTGCTAGGGATTCGAACCGCCGATCTTTCTGCTCGACAAGCTCAGCGTCTTAGCCACTGAGCAGCCGCGTCCCTTCATTCAGCATACTAGGCAACAAATCCTAGTTCACCCACCACTTTGTGACTAATACAATAATAATACAATACAATAGCAGAGTTGGAAGGGACCTTGGAGGTCTTCTAGTCCAACCCCCTACCTAGGCAGGAAGCCCTATACCGTTTCTGACAAATAGCTATCCAATATCTTTTTAAAGACTTCCAGTGTTGGAGCATTCACAATTTCTGGAGGCAACTTCTGTTCCACTGCTTAATTGTTCTCACGGTCAGGAAATTTCTCCTCAGTTCTAAGTTGCTTCTCTCCTTGATTAGTTTCCACCCATTGCTTCTTATTCTGCCCTCAGGTGCCTTGGAGAATAGTTTGACTCCCTCTTCTTTGGGGCAACCCCTGAGATATTGGAAGACTGCTATCCTGTTTCCCCTAGTCCTTCTTTTCATTAAACTAGACATACCCAGTTCCTGCAACCATTCTTCATATGTTTCAGCCTCCAGTCCCCTAATCCTCTTGGTTGCTCTTCTCTGCACTCTTTCTAGAGTCTCCACATCTTTTCTACATCGTGGCAACCAAAACTGAATGCAGTGTATTCCAAGTGCCCTTGGCTGGATTCTCCACACACACTTCATCCACATAGGGTGGCTTGCAATGATGGGAGTATGAACCGTTTCTGCCTTCAGTTCGTTCCCAAACCAACCGGGATCTGGATTAGTGCGACGTGTGAATCCAGCCCACAAGAGCAAAATAAAATGCAGCAAATCTGCAGCCAGGAAAAGCTCTCCTGCGTTCTGCTTTACTTTTTCCAGGGCCTGCGTTCCCTTCCTTCGTGGTGTATTTACCCCCTAACATAGCCATGAGCCCATTAAGGCCTCCCCCCACCCCTCCCCACCCCAGTAACCTGAACCGGTATCGGTGGGAAGCCAAGAGAACAAGTTTTCATTTGTAAGCTGAACCAGCTGGGATCTGAAGGTTGCAGATCAGGCAGGCCCTGAGAAACTGCAAATGTTGCTCTGTTTTGCCAGCAGTTTTCGCTCGGCTTTGTTGCTTTCAACCCTTCGGCCGCAGGTGTTAATTTGCTTGGGCTGAGCTGATCCAATGGGGAGAACCTCCCAAGGAAACCCAGGCTGAGGGTTAGGCTTGGGTGGAAAATGGAGAAGGAAGAGAAGGTCTCAGCTGGCCCTCCCCAGCCTAATTTCTTCCAGGTCGTAGAGTCCAGGGACAAGGGGGTTATACTAGGATTGGAATAACAAGAGTTGGAAGGGACCTTGGAGGTCTTCTAGTCCAACCCCCCTGCTTAGGCAGGAAACCCTCCACCACTTCAGACAAATGGTTATCCAACATCTTAATACAATACAATACAATACAATACAATACAATACAATACAATACAATACAATACAATACAATACAATACAATACAATACAATACAATACAATACAATACAATACAATACAATACAATAGCAGAGTTGGAAGGGACCTTGGAGGTCTTCTAGTCCAACTCCCTGCCTAGGCAGGAGCCCTATACCATTTCAGACAAATGGCTACCCAACATCTTCTTCAAGACTTGCAGTGTTGGGGCATTCAAAACTTCTGGAGACAACTTCTGTTCCACTGATTAATTGTTCTCACTGTCAGGAAATTTCTCCTCAGTTCTAAGTTGCTTCACTCCTTGATTAGTTTCCACCCATTGCTTTTTTGTGAGAATGGAAGGGAGGGAGGGCAGAAGGACGGAAGGAAGATAGGAGGAGGGAGGGAGGGAGGAAAGAGGGAAAGAAGAGAATGGGAGGAGGGAGGAAAGAGCGAAAGAAGAAAAGATGGGAGGAGGGAGGGAGGAAGGAAAGAAAGAAAGAAGGAAAGAATTGGAGGGAGAGAGGAAGGAAGAAAAGAAGATGGGAGGAGGGAGAGAGGAAAAAGAGAAAGAAGAAAAGATGGAAGGAGGGAGGGAGGAAGAAAGGAAGTAAGGAAAGAAGGAAGGAAGATAGGAGGAGAGACGGAGGAAAGAGACAAAGAAGAAAATGGGAGGAGGGACGGAGGAAGGAGAGAATGGGAGGTGGGAGGAAGGAAAGACAGAAAGAAGAAAAGATGGAAAGAGGGAGGGAGGAAGGAAGGAAGGAAAGAAGGAAGGAAGGAAGGAAGGAAGGAAGGAAGGAAGGAAGGAAGGAAGGAAGAAAAGAAGATGGGAGGAGGGAGAGAGGGAGGCAATAGGATAACTCCAGCTAGACATTATTTTGTAATTTTTACACATTTCAGAAAGACAGTCAAACCCCTGGAGTTTTTCTAAATAAGAAAAGGTTCGGGGAGGAGAGATTCCAGGAAAGAAGCCACTTCCTTGCTTTCTCATTGTTGTGTGTTTGCTTGTGATTACACAAGAGCACACAGCCAAGGGGTGGGGGGGTGGGGGGAAAGTCATCCATCAAAATCCACTTGTTGCCTTGTTGCTTGCTGAGTCTTTGGACCGAAATCCCTGGAAACATCTCACATTTCCTTGGCCACTTCCTATGAGACAGCAGAGCCTGTGCAGGGTTGTATCCCATGCCTGTCCTGCTGGGACCAGAGGCAACAGGGAGGGAATCATGCAGGGGTGGGTTTCAATTTTTTTAGAACCTACTCTGTAGGTGTGGCCTATTTTGTGGGCGTGGCTTGGCAGTCATGTGACAGGATGGGAGTGGCCACCTTTTAAAATGTGGTGAAACTCATTTAACAACGCTCTTGCTTAGCAACCAAAATTTGGGACTCAATTGTGATGATAAATTCATTCTTTCTTTCTTTCTTTCTTTCTTTCTTTCTTTCTTTCTTTCTTTCTTCTTTCCTTTCTTCCTTCCTTTTTTCCTTCCTTTCCTTTCCTTCCCGTTGGGTCACTGGCAGCGGCGGGCCAGATTTACTTCCAGGTACGCCGGTGGAACCCCCTCTCACTGGTTCTCTAAATTTCACCAACCGGTTCTCGCGAGTAGGTGCGAGCCTGCAGAAACCCACCCCTGGAATCATGGCATCCACATTAAAAGCGGACCCAAAAAAAAATGGGCCTGTTTTGCATTCTCTCGCCTTCTCGTTTTCGCGAAGAGCCATTTAAGAGCGTGCTGAATTTTTAAACGTAACGTAAGGCCCCTCTTTCAAAAAACAAAACAAAACCCAGCCCTTGTTGTTCTCCCTTATCAAAAACAGATTTCGCAAACAGTTTTCCCACATAGGATGCAAATGCGTTCATCTTTCTCTACACACCCACCACCCACACACACACAAATATCATTTGTAAAAGAGGTTTTATTTAGGCATCAGTTTGAAAATGCCAAATTAGGTAAGGTTGCATTTATTCCAAGTTTCAGTCCAAACTTGCTGGAGAGGTAGGAAAGAAGGGGATGGAGTCTGATGCAATTACCATTTTGATTTTCTTTTGACTCCAGTTACAACTGTATTCTGTAAAAGGAGGTCATAGAGTGGAGTGGAGTGGAATGGAAGGAATAGAATAAATATTGGAATGAAGAGTAGATTAGAGTAGAGAGAATAGAATAGAATAGAATAGAATAGATATTGGAATGAAGAATAGAATGGAGTGGAGTGGAGTGGAATGGAATGGAAGGAATAGAATAGAATAAATATTGGAATGAAGAATAGATTAGAGTAGAGAGAATAGAATAGAATAGAATAGAATAAATATTGGAATGAAGAATAGAATGGAGTGGAGTGGAATGGAATGGAAGGAATAGAATAGAATAAATATTGGAATGAAGAGTAGATTAGAGTAGAGAGAATAGAATAGAATAGAATAGAACAGAATAGAATAGAATAGAATAGAATAGAATAGAATAGAATAGATATTGGAATGAAGAATAGAATGGAGTGGAGTGGAGTGGAGTGGAGTGGAGTGGAGTGGAGTGGAATGGAATAGAATAGAATAGAATAGAATAGAATAGAATAGAATAGAATAGAATAGAATAGAATATTGGAATGAAGAGTAGAGTAGATTAGATTAGAATAGAGTGGAATGGAGTGGAGTGGAGTGGAGTGGAATGGAATGGAAGTTGGAAAGAAGAATAGAATGGAATAGAATAGATTTAAAAAAGAATAGAATAGAACAGAACAGAATAAATATTGGAATGAAAAATCATAAGATACAACACTTAGTGATAGTCATTGGATACTAAATAAGCAATGAAATCATACCAGGAAATGAAATAAAACAATATAAATAATAAGGATACAAGCAACAAGGTTATAGTCATAAGTGGGAGGAGAGAGGTACTAGGAAAGAAGAAGAATAGTGATACAGCCTTAGTAGATAATTTGACAGGGTTATGGGAATTAGTTGTTTAGCAGAGGGATGGCATGGGGGCAAACAGTTGTGTCTACTTTGTTCTGGTGTGCAATACCCTATACATCGTTTTGAGGGTAGAAATTGAAAACATTTATGTCCAGGATGTGGGGCATCTGTAGATATGTGGCCTCTAAGAATCAACAATGAGAAGGAAGGAAGGAAGGAAGGACGGAAGGAAGGAAGGAAGGAAGGAAGGAAGGAAGGAAGGAAGGAAGGAAGGAAGGAAGGAGTCTTCAACTTCTATGCTGATATCAATGCCTATAATCTGGATGGAAAGTAGAGAAGAAATATCATTTTAGGAAGAAGACCTTTCCATCTGGAGAAGCAAGGATGATTTGTGCATAAAAACCAACTACTTTCCTTCTTTCTATTGGTTCTGCCAGGATCGGGTCACAGCGGGAAGAACCCTGTTCTAAAACCAGGAAAGAATTACACATATTTTTCTGGAATGCCTTCGGTGTCCCCCTGCTCCTCCACCCTCCCTCACCCACCCACCCGGCCCGTTTTTTTTCTGGAATTTCATCATGCTTCCTTCCATCGGGGCCTGGTTCCCGCTCTTTGAAGCCTTCATGTGCAACCACAAGGACTAGAAACTCTCTTTTTTTTGCCCCTTCAAAACAATCCTCACAGCAGCTGATGCTCCCAGAGGGAGGGAGGGTAGAGAGTCTTCTGCAGCTGTGTTTCTGCAATTGTTTTAGATCGCTTTTAATTTGGGGGATTTTATACGATTTTAGCACAGGGCATGGATATAATCGCTGTTAAAAATTTTATATTTTTGTTATATTTGTATTGTTTTTTTAAATTTCCTGTGCGCCACCCTGGGTCCTTTTTTGGAGAAGGTGCGGAGTATAAATTTGAATAAAACTAAAAAATAAATTGGAAAAGGAGAAAAAAAAGGGAGGGGCGTATTGGAAAGGAAGGTTCTGTGTATAACGGAGAGGACTACCAAAGAAAGCACAGTTGTGATGTTTTCAAGAAGGATGTAATGCCCTGACTTCTGTCGCAAAGCATTTCGCTTCTCGTTGTGTCAGGAGAAATTGTTCTTTTTGTCAGACTAACAACGATGACCTCTGGGGGGGAAAAACACTTGCAGCTGGAGGAGTCCCGTCTGTTTGTTTGTTTAGGAGCCATTCGCACATTTTGAGGACTAGCAGAAATTCGGGCTGAAATATTGACAGATTTGCATGCAAACGAAAGAGCAGTGGTCCTGAATAGATCTTTCTTTCTTTCTTTCTTTCTTTCTTTCTTTCTTTCTTTCTTTCTTTCTTTCTTTCTTTCCTTCTTTTCTTTCTTTCTTTCTCTTTATTTTTGCCTTCTTTATTTCTTTCTTCTTCCTTTCTCTTTCTTTTTCCTTCTTTCTTTCCTTCATTTTTCTTTCTTTTTTCTTTCCTTCCTTCCTTCTTTCTTTTCTCTTCCTTCCTTCTTCCTTCCTTTCTTTTTTTCTGTCCTTCCTTTTTTCTTTTTCTTTTTTATCCTTTTTTTCTTTCCTTCCTTTCTCCCTTCTTTTTTCTCTCTCTCTCCCTTCCTTCTTTCTTTCTTTTTTAATCTTTTTTCTTTCCTTCCTTCCTTTCTTCTTTCTTTCTTTTCTCTCCCTTCCTTCTTCCTTCCTTTCTTTTTTTCTGTCCTTCCTTTTTTCTTGCTTTCTTTTTTATACTTTTTTTCTTTCCTTCCTTTCTCCTTTCTTTTTTCTCTCTCCCTTCTTTCTTTCTTTTTTAATCTTTTTTCTTTCCTTCCTTCCTTTCTGGTTGGTTGCCAAGTGCCCACCTCTTGATAATGTGAGCATTGCATTTCTGTTTTCTTGAGATCAGTCCATGCAAGAACATCCTGACACTGTCACAAACTCTTGCATCACATGGAATAAGAACTGGTACAAAAAAGGATGTGGGAGATCTCTCTCTCTCTCTCTCTCTCTCTCTCTCTCTCTCTCTCTCTCTCTCTCTCTCTCTCTCTCTCTCACTCTCTCTCTCACTCTCTCTCTCTCTTTCTCTTGCAAAAAGTTAGCACCCACCCCTTTTCTAGAAGAACGAAATATTTTGAGAAATATTAAAAAGGCAGAATATTATATTTCCCCTAGAATAGAAATAAAAATCCTAAGGGAGACAGAAACTCAGAGCCCCAAGCAGATACTTAGTGTCCATTAAGAAAAACTGAGCCAGCTTGTCTACAAGACAAAAGACCTCCAGCTTCAGGGTGGTGGGATTGAGACATGACCCTGCAGGACATTATAGGATTAACCCATCTAGCAACGCACCTCACCACGTGGCACAATCACCTGGCGACATTGCATCACCCAGCAAACGTCAACCAAATCTGGGAGCTCAGACGACCTACAAAGTTAGCTATGACCCCTACAACAGCCAATAGAATACATGTTCTTGCACAGGAACAGGATGCTCAAGTGCAAACCCAAGGGAAGGTATGAATATCCCCCTTTCCATGCAATCAGCTGCCCAGAACCATCCCATGTGCTTCTGCTTCAACGTTAAACCCTCGTTCCAATCAGCCTCCATGTTTCTGGTGTCTTCCTCCCCTCTTGGAACTGAACCCAGGTGGATATTTCTTCCAACACTCACATTCTGGATCTGTTACATCTGCCTGGTTGCTAAATTGTACGGATAATGTCAAGAGTAATTTAATCTTTATCTACCAAATAGTGAAAGTTTTTTTTCTCTTTTGTACTGAAGTTGCTATGCCTCATTTGTTTTTCCTGTTCCTTGGAACTGTCTTTCTGAGCTAAGAATATTTCTCGTCTCATATTCGCAGGCTACGCTGCGTCCTCCAGTTCCTTCTGGATTTATTCCAGAGGGAAACCTTCCCTTTCTCCATCGCCTTTATTTATTTATTCATCTATTTATAATTTGATTGCTTATTAGTAACCTAGGACTATCACTAAGCATTGTATCTTCTGATTCTTGATGAATGTATTTTATTTTTCTTTATGTACGCTAAGACAGGGGTCTCCAACCTTTGCAACTTTAAGTCTGAAGGACTTCAGCTGCCAGAATTCTCCAGCCAGCTTTGCTGGCTGGAGAAGTCTGGGAGGTGAAGTCCTTCAGACTTAAAGTTGCAAAGGTTGGAGACCTCTGCGCTAAGAGCATCGACACCAAAGACAAATTCCTTGTGTGTCCAATCCCACTTGGCCAATAAAGAATTCTATTCTATTCACTCCTTCATGACAAATCTAGACAGCATAAAAAAAATCAGAGACATCCCCCTGCCAACAAAAGTGTGTCTAGTCAAGGTTATGGTTCTCCCAGTTGCAATGGATGGCTGTGAAGGTTGGACCATAAGGAAAGCTGAGCGCCAAAGAATTTGAACTTGGGTGCTGAAGACTCCTGCAAGTCTCTTGGACTGCAAGGCCATCCAACCGGTCAGTCCTAGAAGAGATCAACTCTGACTGCTCTTTAGATGAGACTCAAATACTTTGGCCACCTAATGAGAATGAAGGACTCCCTGGAGAAGAGCCTCATGCTGGGAACAATGGAGGGCAAAAGAAGAAGAAGGGAATGGCAGAGAAGGAGGTGGCCGGATGGAGTCACCAAAGCAGCCGGCATGAGCTTCAATGGATTCCAGAGGATGTTGAGGACAGGAAGGCCTGGAGCAATGTTGTCCTTGGGATCGCGATGGGTCAGACCTGAATTCACAACTAACAACAAATTATATTCTATTCTATTCCTCTATTTTGAGGCATAGCTTTTCTCAAATGATAAAACTTAGTGTTATCTGTGAAAAGTACTTTGTCTTCTCTCTGCTCTCACTTAATGTATATGATAAAAGGAATGACAGACATGTGGTGATGGTTGACATTGAGCAGGGAGCTGTCAGATGGTTTGAGCCCATCTGTGCCATGTCAGGAATCTCGAAGCCATGCTTCTGCTTCAGGACACTTGTCACTGGGCTATGATTGGTATCTTTGTTGTTTGTTGTGTCAAGGAAGGTTGACAATTAGATGCTTCCTCAGGGCCATTTATTTTTTTATTTATAAAATGTATTGGCCGTAATACATCTTACTATAGGGCAGTGCTTCTCAATTATTTTCTGTCATGCCCCCCCTAGGAAGAAGAAAACATTTCGCGCCCCCCGCGCGACTGTAAATAGTATCATTTGTCTATAAAATTGTTATAAGTACACCTCTGCATAACACTGCATCCTTATTAACGTATAAGAGAATAAAAAAAGAAAGAAATGTGGATCAATTTACAACAAAGAATAGCTTTATTAACTGTAGCAGAAAAGATTTAAAGTGCATTAGAAATTTAAAAAAAATTAAATCCTTTGCCGAGGTCAAACGCGCCCCCCTTTACGGAGCCTCGCGCCCCCCCTGGGGGGCCCGCCCCACTATTTGAGAAGCACTGCTATAGGGTAACTCTGGGCAACTTGCAGTCATAAAAATATATCTAAAAGTAATGGTAAAGGTTTCCCTTCCCTATATATGTGCTAGTCGTTCCCGACTCTAGGGGGCGGTGCTCATCTCCGTTTCAAAGCCGAAGAGCCAGCGCTGTCCGAAGACGTCTCTGGGGTCATGTGGCCAGAATGAGTCAATGCCAAGGTGTATAGAACGCTGTTCCCTTCCCACCAAAGGTGGTTCCTATTTTTCTACTTGCATTTTTTATGTGCTTTCAAACTGCTAGGTTGGCAGAAGCTGGGGCAAGTCACGGGAGCTCCCTCCGTTACGTGGCGCTAGGGATTCGAACTGCCAAACTGCCGACCTTTCTGATCGACAAGCTCAGCATCTTAGCCACTGAGCCACTGCATCCCTAAAAATATATCTATAAAGGTACAATTAAAAGATAATTGTACATGTATTTGAAAAAGGTCTTCTGCAGTCACGACATTAAGCTTGTCAGATGCTCCATCTTTTCTCTGTCCTGCCCTACGGAGTGGAGAGTTGGTCTCAGACAGAAATCCACTGGAAGGGACTAGAAACATTTGAAATGAGGATTGACAGGCGGCTGTTACGTATAGGTTGGGCTGACAAAATCAGAAATGAGGAGGGGATAAGCCGTCTGGGAAAGCCAAGGGAAATCATGAAAACCATTAAAAAGTGAAAAGTTAGAATATTTCGGACGTGCGATGCAACACACAGAAAAATACGGCATCCTTCACTTAATCCTCCAAGGAAAGACTGAAGGCAGATGAGGTCCAGGCAGAAGAAGGACATCATGGTAGGTAGGTAGTTAGGTAGGTAGGTAGGTAGGCAGGCAGGCAGGCAGGCAGGCAGGCAGGCAGGCAGGCAGGAAGGAAGGAAGGAAGGAAGGAAGGAAGGAAGGAAGGAAGGAAGGAAGGAAGGAAGGAAGGAAGGAAAGGTAGAGAGGGAGGGAGGAAAATAAGAAGGAAGGAAGGAAGGAAGGAAGAAGGAAGGAAAATAGGAAGGAAGGAAGGAAGGAAGGAAGGAAGGAGGAAGGGGGGAGAGAAAGGGTGGGAGGAAAATAGGAAGGAAGGAAGGAAGGAAGGAAGGAAGGAAAGGGTGGAGGGAGGGAGGGAGGGAGGGAGGGAGGGAGGGAGGGAGGGAGGGAGGGAGGGAAGCTACCATGTCTGTCAACAGTAGTTTTGGATTGCCAAGAGGAAAGAAAAAAGCTGGCCTTATAAGTTAAAACGTTTGTATATCTGAATGTATCATAAGTTTATTAAAAGATGCATGGTTTACATTATAGCCCTAATGTAAACAACGTGCATTCAATTTGTCACTGCTGGCGGCTTTACTGTTTGGCTGCTTTTCAATCCTGTTGTTATTGTTGCGTAATAAAGTTTGTTTTTCAAGGGGGTCTTTTGGGTAGTTGCTTTTTTTTAATGCCGTTTGGAGAATTGCCTTCCAAACATCTTTGAAATCACCTGAAGTCATTTCAAGGGACTAAAAAATCAATCCAAACTTGATTTTAACCTGCGAGAGGAAGAAGGCGACTTATTTAATATTCCAGATTCAAATAACCGAATCATAAAAGCGAACCTTGGCTGCAGAGAAGATCCATTAGGCAGCGAAAAGCTATAAAAGTTAATATTGCACGTAAGATTACATTTTGAATTTGCATCTGCCTGTATTCGCAGCAATTTTCTTTCCTTACAAAAGAAGGTTATTTTTTCCCCCTACCCTCTTGTGGATTTTCAGAATTTTGTTGCATTTTTCTTTTCTCCCAGGAGAAAAGAAAATGAAAATATATCAAGAAGGGACTTCCAACCTTTATCACAACGAACTGTAAACAAATTTAACAGCTCTTCATCCCTATAAAGTGAAATAGCTATCTCTTAATCTCGTAACCCATCCCTTGTCTTTGAGCAAATCCATAAAATATCAACTTTTCAATCCTTCTCTCTCTTTTAAAGGTTTTTATTAGGTAAATATTAAAAATGTTGGACATAGTTTCTGGCATAGTCATTTCCATAAAGTTCTTAGGTCTTACAACAATAACAATTAGCTTGCCTCCAGAAGTTGTGAATGCCCCAACCCTGGAAGTCTTTAAGAAGATGTTAGATAGCTATTTGTCTGAAATGGTATAAGGTTGCTGCCCACGCAGGGGGTTGGACTAGAAGACCTACAAGGTCCCTTCCAACTCTGCTATTGTATTGTATTGTATTGTATTGTATTGTATTGTATTGATTTTGAACCTCTATTTTTTATACTGTTCTTCTAACCACATACATGCTTCACAACCTCACTGTCACTATCCGTGAACACCTGTGTAACGGATAACAGATTAACAGAGTTGGAAGGGACCTTGCAGGTCATCTAGTCCAACCCCCTGCCCAAGCAGGAGACCCTACATCTGCCTCTACCTAGGATCGAACTCACAGCTGCGAGCGAGGCAGTGATCGAATAAGACAGGTGTGTGGGCTGCTTTAAAGACTTGCGGACTTCAACTCCCAGAGTTTCACAATCAGAATGCTAATAAAATTTAAGATGGGTGGACTTCATGATTTAAGATGGCGGCACGCTTAGGCGCTGTGGATTTGAGCTCCTGGTGTCACAGTAGAGTTAGGCAAAAACTAGTCTATACCCGCAGGGAGTTATTATTATTAAAGATTGGATCTTCTAGTCGACTCGATATTACCAGCGACTTCCAGCAGTCTCATAATATACCGAATGACACAGTAAGACTGCCAGGCTCTCCATGGATCGTTGTTTGGCCTAGGAGGCAGCAAAGAGAGCAGAAGCAGGGATGCAGAGCCAGTTTGCTAGTTCGATTACGGAAGCAGCCTCACAGACCAGCATTACCAAGCATTTCCTAACCAACTCTAGATCCTTTGTCCACAAAACCGATGAACTAGAGCTATGGATGGCAGCGAATAAGCTCATTCGTGACAGCGGTGTGATGATCATCACAGAGACCTGGCTTCATCCACTTGTACCGGATGCGTCTGTGGAGCTAACTAACCGCACCACACACCGCTATGACAGAAACAACAACTCTGGTAGAAGCAAAGGTGGAGGACTGTGTATTTACACACATAATAACTGGCGTACTAACAGTAGAGTTGCTTATACACACTGTTCTGCAGACATGGAATTCTCAACTGTCATTTGTCGGCCATTTTATCTACCTAGAGAGATTTCTGTTATAGTTATCACTGCTGTCTATATTCCACCTGATGCAAACGTTAGCACAACGCTCAAACCAATTTCATTGTAATTTTATTACAATGACAATAAAGATGATCATGATGATGATGATTATGATGATGATGATGATGATGATGATGATTCAACTACTTTCAATTCCTCATTTCTAACAGTTTCATTCTTCCTGTTTTAAACGAATCCATACAAGTGCATATTTTGCAAAAAAAAAAAACATATTTCACAGTTAGCAAGATTACAAATATTCCTGGTCAATTTTGAAATCCGATTGAGGGGAGGGGAGGAACAGGGGTTCAGCCATAATTCAAATGAGGTTTAGATCTGACTTCAATGGGGTATTGCCGAAATGGTGTTCCTAATAAATGACTGGTTTTCTTTTGAAACTTGGTTCAAGGCTCATGAATCAATTAGGGCATCTTTCAAAAACCTGACACTAGCATTACAGGTTACATCAGACGGTTACTTCAAGCTCTTCGCGTTCTTAAGCTTGCAATTATTGTTTGCCTTTCGTTCAGAGTGGAAGATCAACTCACCCGCTGAAGACGTCGCAGATTTTGTCATTGACTGTCTCTAAAAGTTTTATGACGTTGCCTAAGCAATTTCGTAACGTGATTGTGAAGTAAGGTTTGCAAACTTAAAGACCCCTTTAAAAGTCTCCCACAATCTTGCAAACAAGATGATCATCGTTTCTGTTCTGACCTAGGCTTCCCGAAAAATCACACGCTTTGTCCCCCAAACCCCTTTTTTATTTAAACAGTTGTGAATTGTGTTCATTCACGGCCCATATGATTCACGAACAATTTGTGAAGAGTCCTACAGAAGTCTGCCAAAGTCTTTCGGGATAAGGCTGATAAGCCCCCACCTGTATCTCCCTTGAAACGCTGCCAGAGACCTAATTGTCAATTAGTTTTGCAAGGCCAAATGGAGCCAAATGGACCTTCAGAGTTGGAATCGACCAAAACGAACAAAATTGCTTCCTGCAAAGACTCACGTCCTTTTGCTCCTCTTTTATGTCTCATGGGAGGGGCTAATCATCTCCAAGCCTTACTCCCGAGTCTCCACTTTTGTCTTAACTTTTCTTGCCTTCTGGCAGCTCTGTGCATGCACACACTGGGAACAGACTCCCCCTGTTCCTCTGCCTTGCTGATGTCCGACTCCGGAGGCTCCAGAGGCAGCACATAACTCCCAGATGGCCCTGGACCCCTCTCTGCCTCCGACACAGAGCCCTCATCCGAGCCTTCCCCAGACTCCAGGACTGGCCCAGGTTCCTCCCCAACCCTCCTCACTCTCCGTCTCTCCTGCTAGTTCCACAGGCCATCGGCAGGCCGCAACAATTTCCTGGCACTCAGGCCTACTAAAAACTGCTATTGTGGGGTCTCCCCATGAGGAACAGATGTCCAGAATACATATGGACAATATATCCCATCCTCTCCTTATCTGGAGAGATTCCGAGGAACCTGTCTACGCAAAGGTTCCTTTCTCTTTCATTGGCTTTGTGGCTTTGTCGCAGTCAATATCTCAAAACGCTTTTCCTATGTTTCATTATAATTTGAAGAATTGCCAGAGATAACTGGGCACCACAATAACCTCGCTGCGAAGAAAAGAGATAACACAATCCACCATTGAAATCCATTTTGTTTTGTTGAAAGATAATTGGCAGAAAGGCAAAAATAAGAGGCCTGAGAATGGATGGATGGATGGATGGATGGATGGATGGATGGATGGATGGATCCTATAGGAATTATGGCTAGCCATTTACTCATGAGGGAAGTTGGTAGTTATGCCTAGGAGTAGAAGTGAAATCTTTCTGATGTTCCTAATAACTCTTGCTATTAAAATCCATATAATATTGTGGTGGTGGTGGTGGTGTTAGTTGCAAAGTTGTGTCCAGCCCATTGCAACCCCATGGACAATGTTCCTCCAGGGCTTCCTGTCCTCTACCATCCTCTGGAGTCCATTGAAGCTCACACCGACTGCTTCGGTGACTCCATCCATCCACCTCCTTCTCTGCTGTTCCCTTCTTCTTCTTTTGCCCTCCATTGTTCCCAGCATGAGGCTCTTCTCCAGTGAGTCCTTCCTTCTCATCAGGTAGCCAAAGGATTTGAGTTTCCTCTTCAGGATCTGACCTTCTAAAGAGCAGTCAGGGTGGACCTCCTCTAGGACTGACCGGTTGGATGGCCTTGTAGTCCAAGGGACTCAGTGCAGGAGTCTTCTCCAGCACCAGAGTTCAAAGGCCTCCATTCTTTGGCTCTCAGCCTTTCTATGAAGTGTGTATTGTACTAATATAATATTGTACTACAGGGTTAATAGATTATTTTGCTGCTATTTCTTTAAAAATAGGAACGTTCCTTCATTCGGACCTGGAGTTGGTTAAGGGAAGGTTGCAAAAGCTTTCCTACAAAATAAGAAATAATTTCATTACGGTTTTGCCCTGGTTGCTTCACTCGAGACATTTCAAGTCTACCCATAAGAACGTTTTTGGGGGTTATTTTAGTGGGAGCTTTCAGAAAGCAAAGCAATTTCCCATTCTTTTCCCCCCCCCTCTTTTATTTTTAACAAGAAAGAAAAAGAGAGAGAGAGAAAAAACGACGACAGTAAATCGTTCACCCTGTCAAGTCCTCTTCCTGGAGCTGGGGAAGCTTTCAGCCAGATAATCTGCTGCTCCCTCCTTGCAAACGCTGAGATTTCAAGAAATCGGTGCCAAAGGAATTTAATCTAACGAAACATGTGCAGGGACTCTGAAGTCTAGACAGCTCGGGGATAAAGAAGATTAATAAAAGGGTGCGATCTGGCCCAGCATGGCTGCTACATGCATAACATCGGAGAGGGGTCCTGCCCAGTGTCTCCCCTGCAAGTGGGAAGAGATATTGTCCCCACCTGAAAGTTGAATTAATTTCACCTCCTGCAGGAAGCAGCCTGACCTTAAATGGAAACTATCAACCTAGAGCGTGAAAGTCTAAGAGCCGTTCAGATCATTAGAAATATGTGGAAGCTCGGGGTGGAAGTCTGTAGAGATTCTCCATCATCCAGGTTATGGTTGTCCCAAAAGTGATATATTTCAGGAGGTAACTGGACTTTCTGGGTTTTTTTTTTTATTCTTTTGAAGACAATACAATACAATAGCAGAGTCGGAAGGGACCTTGGAGGTCTTCTAGTCCAACCCCCTGCCTAGGCAGGAAACCCCACACTATTTCAGACAAATGGCTATCCAACATCTTCTTGAAGACTTGCAGTGTTGGGGCATTCACAACTTCTGGAGGCAACTTCTGTTCCACTGGTTAATTGTTCTCACTGTCAGGAAATTTCTCCTGGATGGGTGGAATTGCCAGCGTGGCAATGGAAGATTGGGATGGACTTGTGGGTGTGGGGGGCAAGGTTTTGAACTTTCAACTGGATGGAAAACTCAGGAAGCTTTCAGATTCGGGTTTTCCACAGATGTACCAAGATGTCTCTCTTCTTAAACTGGAACTTTGAGGAAAGCTCTGCCTCGGACTCTGATTTAATTCCAGATGATCTTTGAAACCCTGACACATAGATTCCATCATCCGATCCCTCCCTGTCACACGCACACATGCAATTTCGCCACACATGGGCAAAAGGGTTAGCCCTCCCTGTTATATGTTGTCAAAAAAGTAAGTCAAACACGGGGAACACAATTTCTGTGATGCAGATATAAAAGAGAAAGGGCTTTGGTCATTTGGTTGTGGAGTTCCTCGTAACTTTTCTCTTTTTCTTTGAATCCCTGCAGATAGTTCTGGTAATCTTCATTGGAGTTGAAAATTGTATACATTAGGAGGGGAAGTGATAACGTTTTACTCCAGGGATTGTTCCCGATAAGTAGAAGCGTCAGAAGCTTATAAAAATTATATAGGAGTGCTTTAGGAGCTCTCCAGCCAAGGCAGTTGTTTTTTTTTTCCAAATTCTTGTTAAAAAAAAAAAGAAGAAGAAAATTCTTGATGTTGTCTTGCACCTTTTAAGGCCCAGCTACCCAACTTTACCCCCAACGGCTGATCTGAAAGTCCTTCTTTACATGCACCCTGTTGTGTTTGGGTCATGGTTTCTTTCTTTCCCACTTTTAGGGAATTTTAGGGAATTGATGTTTGGGAAGCTGTGTTTTAAAGCAGGGGTCCCCAACCTTTTTTGCACCAGGGACCGGTTTCATTTTAAAGAAAATTCTGCGGACCGGCTGGCATAGAGGAGGAGCGGTGGGGAGGGGGAACAGGCGGCGCATGCGCACACAGGGGGGAGGGGGAACAGGCAGCGCATGCGCATGCAGGAGGGAGGGGGAACAGGCGGCGCATGCGCACACAGGGGAGGAGTCGGCTCACTCGGCCCTCTAGGGCCTCCAACGGCGCGAACGGCCGCGTCTGCGCTCTCCCGCATCCGGTGTGCGCTCTGCCCTGGGGGCTGCCCCCTCCTTCCTCCTCCTCCTCTCCGGCCCTGCGGCCCGGTTCCTATCAAGCCCCGGACCGGCACCGGTCCACGGCCCAGGGGCTGGGGACCCCTGTTTTAAAGGGTTGCTTGCTCATTGGGATTATGCCCCTCTGGCATTGATTTAAAAAAAAAAGAAGCTTCCAGCCAGAATAAAATCACAGTAAATAAACAGAGAGCAGTAGATTAACCCAAGAAGGGGGGAAATGACTTTTAATTCAATGCCACAGATGAATTATTTTCCTTCGTTCTCATCTAGCTATTCTTCAGGAAAAGGTAAAACATAAAAGAAGACATGAACCAATATGGCGATATCTTGTTGTTGTTAGTTGCGAAGTTGTGTACAACCCATTGTGACCCCATGGACAATGTTCCTCCAGGCCTTCCTGTTCTCTACCATCCTCTGGAGTCCACTGAAGCTCCCATCAACTGCTTCGGTGACTCCATCCAGCCACCTCCTTCTCTGCCGTCCCCTTATTCTTCTTCTGCCCTCCATCGTTCCCAGCATGAGGCTCTTCTCCAGGGAGTCCTTCTTCCTTCTCATCAGGTGGCAAAAGTCTTTGAGTTTCCTCTTCAGGATCTGGCCTTCTAAAGAGCAGTCAGGGTGGATCTCCTCTCTAGGACTGACCGGTTGGATGGCCTTGCAGTCCAAGGGACTCAATGCAGGAGTCTTCTTCTCCAGCACCAGAGTTCAAAGGCCTCCATTCTTTGGCCCTCAGCCTTCCTTAGGCTCCAACTTTCTGATCGACAAGATCAGTATCTTAGCCACTAAACCACCGGGACCCCAATAGAAAGTCTGAAAATTCCTACCCTATGGGTATTTGTTGATCAACCCACCCATTTAATTGATGGGGCTTTCCAAATTTTAGGAAAGCAGAGGCCTCCACATCTTTGAGGACTTTCAAGTGATGATCTGTTCTGCCTCACTGACCGAAAACCAACATGCTGCGTGCATCAGAAGCAAACATCTCGAATTCCTAGCACGACTTTCTATTTTTATCTACCGGGAATAAATTGCTCTTTTATTAAAGCCCTTGAGCAGGACATCAAGCTATCCAAGAAACATGACATGACATGGCTTTCTTTTTGTCTATTAATTTCAAAAGAGAAATCAGGGTTATCTCCTCTGCAGGCTGAAAGTTAAAAAAAAGATTGCACCTTTGCAGGTTGAGTTCTTTGAGATTCATTCTTGGCCCCGGGTTGCAGAAGGACCAGGTGGAAAATATAATCTCCCTCTCCCTCTTTTCCTCTCAATCTTTCTCTCTCTCCCTCCCTCTTTTCCTCTCAATCTTTCTCTCTCTCCCTCCCTCTTTTCTTCTCAATCTTTCTCTCTCTCCCTCCCTCTTTTCTTCTCAATCTTTCTCTCCCTCCCTCCCTCTTTTCCTCTCAATCTTTCTCTCCCTCCCTCCGTTCCTCTTTTCCTCTCAATCTTTCTCTCCTTCCCTCCCTCTTTTCCTCTCAATCTTTCTCTCCTTCCCTCCTTCTTTTCTTCTCAATCTTTCTCTCTCTCCCTCCCTCTTTTCCTTTCAACCTTTCTCTCCCTCCTTCCCTCCCTTCCTCCCTCTTTTCCTCTCAATGTTTCTCTCCCTCCCTCCTTTTCTTCTCAATCTTTCTCTCTCTCCCTCCCTCTTTTCCTTTCAACCTTTCTCTCCCTCCCTCCCTTCCTCCCTCTTTTCCTCTCAATCTTTCTCTCCCTCCCTCTTTTCTTCTCAATCTTTCTCTCTCTCCCTCCCTCTTGTCCTTTCAACCTTTCTCTCCCTCCCTCCCTCCCTCTTTTCCTCTCAATCTTTCTCTCCCTCCCTCCCTCCTTCTTTTCTTCTCAATCTTTCTCTCTCTTCCTCCCTCTTTTCCTTTCAACCTTTCTCTCTCTCCCTCCCTCTTTTCTTCTCAAACTTTCTCTCTCTCTCCCTCCCTCTTGACCTCTCAATCTTTCTCTCCCTCCCTCCCTCCTTCTTTTCTTCTCAATCTTTCTCTCCCTCCCTCTTTTCTTCTCAATCTTTCTCTCCAACTCCCCTCCACGTCTCATGTGTTTGTGTGAGAGTGTCTATCTATTTGCGGAGCACACAATACATTTCAATCCAAGGTTCAGGTTTAGGTAGGAGGAAGAGCTGCGTTTTGATCGGCCTATCTCTCCAGAAAAAAAACATTCTTTCATTGGTGTCTCTTTTGTTTCTTTTTTAAAGACCATTTGTTTTTTGTTGTTGCTGTTGTTTTCTCACGAGATGTTACTCCGATTCTGCTCAGCAGGAAAAAAAAAAAGCTCTGTTTAAAAAAAAGAAAAAAGAAAAGAAACCCTTTTTATGGTCACCCAGGAATGAATGGAATAAATTCCTTGGGCCGAAGCACAAACAGTACCATTTCTTTGCAAATACTTTTCAAGCTGACAAGGGCCTCACATTAAACAAACAATTAACCATCTTGGCCAGGACGCTCAGGACATTATCTGCAAAGAATTCTCCAATTATGCTTTCCACTGAAATAGGGGTGCTTCCTTGTATGGAGCAATCCCACAGCCCCCCCCCCATCCCACCCCCCCCCCCCCCCGTTCTCCTACAATGTCATTCAGGGCATCTTATAAAGGACCGGGGGGGGGGGGTGTCCTCTTCTTTGTTAAGCACCCCTAAGCTTTTTGTTTTTGTTTTTTAAACTGCTGCTTTTGCCTTTTTAATTGCCAGGGAGGGAAAGAAAGGCACGAAGTCTCGTGAATGGACAGCCCTCCTCCCTCTTCCCTGGCTACCCACATTGAAAAATGGATAGGAATTCAAAACGTTTTCAGATTTTACACCCGACCCCCCCCCCCCACCAACCTGGTGGCGCTCTTCTGCAACTCTTCCCTTTCCACCTTCTTAGCAGGTAAGAATGCGGGACATCAACCTACAGGAAAGGAAAGGAAAAGAATGGAATGGGATAGGATAGGATAGGATAGGAATAGGAATAAGAATAGGAATAGGGAATATGAATAGAGTAGAGTAGAGTAGAGTAGAGTAGGGTAGGGTAGCGTAGGGTAGGGTAGGTTGGATAGGATAGGATAGGGTAGGGTAGGGTAGGGTAGGTTGGATAGGATAGGATAGGATAAGATAGGGTAGGGTAGGGTAGGGTAGGGTAGGTTGGATAGGATAGGATAGGGTAGGGTAGGGTAGGGTAGGGTAGGTTGGATAGGATAGGATAGGATAGGGTAGGGTAGGTTGGATAGGATAGGGTAGGGTAGGGTAGGGTAGGTTGGATAGGATAGGATAGGATAGGGTAGGGTAGGGTAGGGTAGGTTGGATAGGATAGGATAGGATAGGATAGGGTAGGGTAGGGTAGGTTGGATAGGATAGGGTAGGGTAGAGTAGGGTAGAGTAGGGTAGGGTAGGTTGGATAGGATAGGATAAGGTAGGGTAGGGTAGGTTGGATAGGATAGGATAGGGTAGGGTAGGTTGGATAGGATAGGGTAGGGTAGCGTAGGGTAGGGTAGGGTAGAGTAGGGTAGGTTGGATAGGATAGGGTAGGGTAGGGTAGGGTAGGTTGGATAGGATAGGATAGGGTAGGGTAAGGTAGCGTAGGGTAGGGTAGAGTAGGATAGGGACTGGGACTGGGACTGGGACTAGGAATAGGAATAGGAATAGGGAAAGGAGAGGAGAGGAGAGGAGAGGAGAAGAGAGGGGAGGGGAGGGGAGTGGAGTGGACTGGAGAATAGAACAGAACAGAACAGAACAACAGTCAGAAGGGACCTTGGAGGTCTTCTAGTCCATTTTTATCTAGTCCAGATAAATGGCCATACCCTCCCCAGCACCCCAAGGTCGAACACAGCCCTGATGCGGCCCTAAATGAAATTGAGACCCTGCGTCAGGGCTCCAGATAGCATCTAAAGTCAATCAGAGTCCGAGGCAAAGGATTCCTCAAAGTTCCAATGGATGAAGAGAGCCATGTTGGCACATCTGGGGAAACCCGAATCTGAACGCTTCCCGGTGTTCCCCACCCAGTTGTAAGTTCAAGATCTTGCCCCCCCCCCACACCCACAAGCCCATCCCATGGTCCAATCTCCCACTGCCATGCTGGCAGTTCCACCCATCCAGTTCCGGTCAGGTGCAGAGGTGCAGAGACAAAGGATGACCTTGGTTTTCTAGAAAGAATTTTGTTTTGGCTACATCGCCTCTCACTCCTTACACTCCCCCCTCCCATTCTCTCACAATAGATAATGGCATAGTAGAAAAATAAGAAAGTGTGACAGACCAAAGATCCAAGAGAAATAGAGCATCAGGTCGGACACCCTGGTCTAAAGAAAACCCTTGGGCAGAAGAACTGGGGAAACAGTCAATGAACAGCAGAGTTGGGATTCAGCCGGTTCTCGACGGTTCGGGCAAACCAGTAGCAATGGCTGAAGGTCCACCCACCCAACCAACGTAATGCACCAGCACTGCGCATGCACAGAAGGCCATGTGCATGCGCAGATGAGGCACATGGGAGCATAGCGAGAGAGAGAGAGCACACACACTCACATTTACAAACCAGCAGGGAAGATAAGTGAATCCCACATCTGATGGACCGATTCATTCTTCGTCTACTCTTTGCCTTCTCTCTTCTTAAAAAAAGTAACCCCATTTCTGTTTTACCCACATCGTTTCCAACCAATCAGACCTCTGTAGCAGTGGTGGGTTTCGGCAGGCTCGCACCTACTCGCGAGAGCCGGTTGGTGAAATTTAGAGAACCGGTGAGAGGGGGTTCCACCGGCGTACCTGGAAGTAAATCTGGCCCGCCGCTGCCAGTGACCCAACGGGAAGGAAAGGAAAGGAAGGAAGGAAGAAAGGGAAGGAAAGGAAAGGAAAGGAAAGGAAGGAAGAAAGAAAGAAAGAAAGAAAGAAAGAAAGAAAGAAAGAAAGAAAGAAAGAAAGAAAGAAAGAAAGAAAGAAAGAAAGAAAGAAAGAAAGACAGACAGACAGACAGACAGACAGACAGACAGACAGACAGACAGAAAGAAAGAAAGAAAGAAAGAAAGAAAGAAAGAAAGAAAGAAAGAAAGAAAGAAAGAAAGAAAGAAAGAAAGAATTTATTATCACAATTGACTCCAAAATTTTGGTTGCTAAGCAAGAACGTTGTTAAATGAGTTTCACCACATTTTAAAAGGTGGCCACTCCCACCCTGTCACATGACTGCCAAGCAATGCCCATGAAATAGGCCACACCTACAGAGTAGGTTCTAAAAAATTTGAAACCCACCACTGCTCTGTAGGTACACCTAATGGGTTCCCTGACACTGGCTATGTTGAACAGAAGTACGATCCTTCTCCATCTTTCTTAAACGTTATCCTCTGTTCCAGGGGTGGGTTCCTACCGGTTCGGACCGGTTCGGCCGACCGGTTGTGGTTTGGCGGCCTGGATCGCTGGAACCGGCAGCGACTCAGGCCTGCCACGCCCCTGAACCGGTTCTCCAGGCAGTGCCATGGGGGCTGCCATCTTGTTTTTCAGTTCTGCGCAATTGTAATTGCATTCATGGGCAAATGCGCGCATGCGCAAGTGAAGCGAGTGTGCGAGCGCAAAATTGCATGTGCGCCAAACTGGCAGTAAGGCACCCCTGCTCTGTTCCCCTTCTTTGTGTTTAGTGAAAAAGTTTCTGTATGGGTGTCATTCAACCCAGATTTCAGATTAGCCCAAGCCCTGTGCGTTTGGAAACCTTTATGTAACAGAGTTTAGTCTACAGCTGCTCTTGGGCAGAGGCTCCATTTCCTGTTGGCCACCAACCAAAGAAGTTGGCTTCTCATCTGCGCTGAGAAAACACATCCGTCTTTGGCTCTGGATTAGCTTCATAAGGTCAGGTGGATGCTGATATTTGACCTACGGGGAAAGGATTTGGAGCAGAGGTTCCCAAACTTGGCAACTTGAAGACTTGTGGACTTCAACTCCCAGCTATGCTGGCTGGAGAATTCTGGGAGTTGAAGTCCACAAGTCTTCAAGTTGCAAGTTTGGGAAGCTCTGATTTA